>CP139508.1:121118135-121413127 GCA_021014915.2 Artemisia tridentata subsp. tridentata | reverse complement strand
TAGTTTCTATTATAAATCGATTCAAAATATAGTTCTAATAATAATTATAAAATGTTACGCTTTTTACCCTTATAGTTTCATATATTGACAGTTTATACCCCTGAACTTTCATAAAATGACAATTTTTACCCCTGAACTTTCGTAAAATGACAATTTTTACCCCTCAACTTTGTTGAAATGACAGTTTTTACCCTTGTGGTTTCAAAAATGACAATTTATACCCTCAACTATGGTTCATTGGCAAAAACGACCCTTGTTTTAATAGCTTTGAAATATTTACACTTTTGGCCCAAGAAAACTCTATCTTTCAGATTTGGCAAGTTTTACCCTTAAACTTCAGGTCGATTTCATTTTAGGTCCTAGTTATAAAAGTAGTTAGAGTTTTGGCAGTTTTGACCCTCAAAGCATTTTTATTGTTTCACTCGACATCCTTATTTCATTTTAACGCGTTTTAAGCTTAGGAAAAAGACACGACTTGCTACGACTCATTTATACAAGTTATGATAAGTTAGAAAATAAGTTGATAAAGACTTATTTGATTATATTTTAGCTTATAGCTTTTCGAAACTGAAAATAGAAATTAAAAAGGGTGCACTTGGTTTTGTTATAACCCGCCCAAAAGGAAGATAAATATAGGCGAGACCCTGTGATGTTTTTATAACGTTTTTAATCCTTCTTATAGTTTGCTAGGTGATCTTTTAAATGGTTCAAACCCTGAGTTCTAAACCTTTGTCGTTTGCTCAAAATAATTTTTCAAAAAGGGGGGTTTGGGTCGATTTATATGGATGATTTGGTTTTAGTTTGCGACAGCCCAAAAGGAGCTCAAATAACAACGAGGCGAGGCAAGGTTTTTACGACGCTTTTATTTCTTTAATATCTATGCTGGAAGGTCTTTTAAATGACCAAGTTCCAGATTTTAATAACTTCATTTGATGGTCGAAATAAATGTTCAAAGTGGGGCGTTTGGAGCATGTTTTCATTAAAGAACTGAAACAGAAAATGAGTATATTTTTGAGTTTAAAACAGGCCCTAATGCACAGCCCTTATCGTACACTTTTAGGACTCGTGCTCATGGGTTTTTGAAGAAAACGTCGTTCCGGACAACTTTCGTGTTTTAACTTTTCGACGAAACGGAGCAGAAATGCCTCGTTTCGCGTGTTTTACGTTGCTGTAACAGAATGTTTTGTTTCAGATTTTATTAAACTTCAAATCGCCGTATCTTTTGACTCGTGTACTCGTTTTAGGTGATTCAAATTGCTAAATCTTCGTTTTAATTTTGTCTACAACACTATGTAAACTACCAAATCTATATGTGGTTGGTTTAGTAGGAAATTTTAATAAAAAGGCCTATTATTTTAACATTTATACACCTAAGTTAACATATAATTTCTCATAACTTGTTTTTGACCTTAGCTTGTTACTACAACTTAATTTGTGACATATTTAAGAGTATTTAAAACTTATAAAAGTATTGAACAAGGTCTCGGTTACTTACTTGATCTCTTATTCGATTATAAGGGTTTTTGGGCGAAATGACTTGGAAATGGAACCCTAGGGTTTCTCCTCTTCCTAGGCTTCTTCAAACTCCTTCCTAGCTTCTATTTGGGGACTATTGGATCAGTAGCTAAGTGGGTATGGTGTTATTTTATGTGTGTCGAATGAAAGATGAATGAAAAGAAAGAAGTGTGGATCGATTTATATAGGAGAGGGAGTTCTAGGGTTTCACAAATCTTCTAGTCACCATGTTATGTGTGAGGGAGACATGATGATGTAGTCTTATGCTACTTGGAAGCCAATTGTGGAGAGGAGGAAAGGGTGGCGATGTGTTTCGATTTGAAACCATGAATTTTACCTACTTGTTTTGATATATAGAGACATGGTGATGTGTTGAGTTGAAGATTGTGTGGTGTTGATGAAGATGGCGTGAGGTGGTGATGTGGTTTGCTTCTAAACCAAAGAAATCACCTAGCATGGTAACTACCCATGGACATAATGATGTGTAATAACTCTAGGCCTTGTAAGATCCATGTGGTGTAAAATTTACCATGTAGCAAGGTTGAAATGGTTTGGTTTATCTTTGGTAAAATCGAACTAGGTGTTTTAATAAGGATCGAATGGGCTTTAAGGGTGGAACATTGGCTATGGCATATTGTACTTAGGGTTTAAGTGAAGTAACAAATTTAGTTTAGGGTTTACTTTGAGTAATTATTGGGTAGAAAATAATTCTAGGGCTTGTATGTTTAGTATAAGTGTCGATTTGTACATAAAATGGAAAGGGATTACATTGTGCTTTAAAGGGTTGTACCATAGGCTCACTAGGGTTGTACTAAAGTTTAAGAAATATAAAAAATATATTTTAGGGTTTGATTAAGTTAAATTAATTATATGTTGGTTTAATTAGGTTTATAGATAATTAAACGTGGTTTTAAGTTTATATGCATTAATGACTTGTACCTTAGGTTTAAGGACTTGTACACTTAGTTTGAATTGTTAGGAATATGAATATTCAGTTGAAGACTCGGTCACCCCGACTACTTATTAGCACATCATAGCTCGTAGGATAACTAGTAATATTAGTAGTAGCGTAGTTATTATTATTAGTATTGTGGAGTGGGTCGGGTCTTTACCCTCTGTCAGCTCTCTCCACAGCCCGCTAGGGGCATATTATGTAAGAACTATATATACCCTTTCCCACACAAGGGAAAGGGTGGAACTTCTCATTATTTCACAAGCTAATACACACACTCTTTCTCTCTCTAAGTTCCCATCTCTATCTCTCTCTAAACCCTCCTCTATTCGATCCATACTAGTCCCAATCTTGTGTTTATGTGTTAGTGAATATCCTACAATTGGTATCAAGAGCCATGGTTAGGTCCATGTGTGTTGATATTCACAGATTCGTGTAGATTGGGGTGGTTTTTGGTTCGAAAAGTTTTGTTCTTAAAATTCCATTTTACGCTTTGTTTAGTGGTTAAAAGTTGTTAAATCTTGTACTTTATAGCTTAGGGATTACATAGGAGTAGTGTTTAGTGTTTGGAATCACAGATCTAGGCTTGGTGTGGTGATTTTTGGAAGATTCGAAGGTTAAAAGGTTAGTGTTCTTAGTGGCGATTTGTCCCTCGTTAAGACATTCTTGGTGGCGATTTGTGTCTGGCTGGAAACAAAAAGTAGCGATTTGTGTTTTCTCTTGGTGGCAATTTGTCCCTTTACCAGATTTGGCAAAAAACGACAAACGGCTACGATAGTGTCTTGTTTGGCGTTTTGTGGCTGGCGATTTATCTCTGATAGTGACTGTTCTGTCCTGTAGCGACTGTGGCAATTTGTCTGTGGCGATTTGTCTGTGGCGATTTGTCTTTGGCTATTTGTCCGTGGTAATTTGTTTGTGGCGATTTGTCTGTGGCGATTTGTCCGTGGTAATTTGTCTGTGGCGATTTGTCTGTGGCGATTTGTCTGTGGCGATTTGTCTCTGGCGATTTGTCTGTGGTGACTTGTCTGTGGCGATTTGTCTGTGGAGATTTGTCTCTGGCGATTTGTCTATTAGTAGTGGGAAGTTATTCTTAGGTTACGGTTTGTTTCTTGGTGATTTTAGAAAGTCCCGCGAAAGATTCAATTTCTTGGTTAAATCACAAGATCAGTAAAATCCCGTATTTACTATGGCTACCATATCAAGCACGTCATCAGATGATATTCAAGCAGCAGGATCTGACACTCGTCCACCTATGCTAGATAGGACGGACTATGAGTCTTGGGCACAACGAATAAGACTTTACTGCTTGGGAAAAGAAAATGGAGCAAACATTCTTAAGTCCATTGATGAAGGACCATTTCAGATAGGTACCACCAGAGATGTTGTTACTACTGGTGAAGATGGCACAGTCACACTTGGAATTGACAGACCTCGTGAGTACAATGATCTTAATGATGAAGAAAAGAAGAGGTATGATGCTGACATTAGAGCTTCAAACATTGTCATTCAAGGTCTGCCAAAGGATGTATACAAGCTCATCAATTTCAACACCGAAGCTAAAGCTGTGTGGGACAATGTTAAAATGTTGTTGGCAGGGTCAGAACTCACAAAGGAAGACCGTGAGTCACAGCTGTATGATGAGTTCGAGCATTTCAAAATGAACCCAGGAAAGAATATCACAGACTACTATGTGAGATTTCATAAGTTGGTGAATGATATGAGGATGATCAGAATGACTATGCCCAACATCCAACTAAACTCAAAGTTTGTGAACAAAATGACTCCTGAATGGGACAGATTTGTTACTGCTGTCAAACTCAACAAAGGTTTAAGGGATACCAACTATGAACAGCTATATGCCTATCTAAAACAACATGAGAAGCATGCTGCCTACGATCGGGTGCTGAGAGAAAAGTTAAATCCTTCAACTTCAAATGATCCACTGGCTTTTATGACAAATGTTCTACCAACAACCCAATCATCATCCAACCCAAGCTATCATCAACTTCACTCACCAGTACCTGCTATGAGTTCTCAACTTGACTCAGGCTACTCTCAGACCGACAAAATGATTGACAACCTCACCAATCAAGTATCATTACTGGTTCAACAGTTTCAAGCATCACTCCCTCAGACCAACAATCAGTTAAGGAATTCATCCAACCCACGCAATCAAGCAATGGTGGAGGATGGGAAAATTGTGGTTCAGAATGTGCAAGGGAGAGCTGGAAGAAACATGGGTCGAGGTTATGTGCAGAATAGAGCAGGGAATGCCAATCAGGGGCAAGGGAAACAGATCAAGTGCTACAATTGTGGAGGACTGGGACACATTGCTAGAAACTGCAATCAACCTAAACGTCCTCAAAACTCAGATTACTTCAAAGACAAGATGCTGTTAATGCAAGCTCAAGAGAATGGAGCTGTATTGGATGAGGAAGAGTTACTGTTCTTGGCTGGTGATGGGGGAAATATGTTTGATGAAGATGTAGATGAGCAACCAGTTCAGGATCTAGCACTCAACGATCCTAACATCTTCAAGGCATATGATTGTAATGCATTTGACTCAGATGTAGATGATGAACCTACGGCTCAAACAATCTTCATGGCCAACTTGTCTTCCTTGGCTACATCACCTCGACAAGCTGGTTCCTCTAGTGCATCTGTGATATCTGAGGTACTAAACATTTATGACACATATGATATAGTTGATGGACAAAAGAATCCCAAAGAAGTACATCAGGCAGATGTTTCTGACTCAAGTAATGTCTACATGAAAAATAGCAATATTATTTCATATGAACAGTATTTAAATCACAACAACTCGCCTGATGTACCAAATGGTGAATCTTCTGTCAATAATGATGCTGGTGTTATAAGTAATGTGTGTGCCTTAGATACTGCATGTAATTTAGATAATGCATGTGAGTGCCATGAGAACAACTTGCCTGCCCCTGATGATAACTTGATCACTAGACTAAACATTTATAAAGAACAAGTGGCTATGTATGAACAGCGTGCTAAGTTTGAGCTTAATGAACGTGAGCAGAAATTAGAAGGTCAAATGAGTACACTTATTAAAGAGTCTAGAGTAAGAGAAGAAACATTAAAACAAGAGTTGAATTCTTTGAAAAATCAGCTAGAACAGTCTGTCAAACAGAAACAGGAAGTACAAAAGTGTATGACTACACTTAAGCTAGAATTCAAAGAAAAAGAAAAGGAACTCTTAAATGATTTTTCTAGACTCAAAACCTTAAAGAATAAGCTTGAGGATAAGTTGTACACACAAGACCAAACCAGACAGACTGCCCAAATGATGTATAAGCACAGAAAGTTAAGTGACAAGCATAGTGAAAGCAATGTAGGTAAATCTAAATTAGCTATTCATGAGATTGCTAAGATAGCCCAACCTGCATTAAATGATTCTAATGTGATGTTTATGCCTAATCATGACCCGCCTGAGCATATCTACACTAAAGAGGAGGATGAGATAAGTGAGAGAACAAGGGAAAGAATGAATGAGAAAATGAGGGATCCCAAGTGCATAGCCAGACGAATAATAATCAAACCCCATGACTATAGTGAGGAAAATAGCTTGACAGTGCTTGCTCCTCAAAAGAAGTTAACACCTGAACAGATATTCTGGAAACAAGATAATGAAAAACTTAAGGAAGAAAAACTTAAGGCCAACACCCCTCTCATTAGAAAAGTTGCGTCCATAACGGTGTATCCTCCCAATACACCTAGGAATTTGGTGCCTTTGTCTCTTCCCACTGAATGCAAAACCTTTATTAGCTTATATGTGCTTTGGCAACTGTTTGCTGATTTTGATAAAAACATGTAAGAAGAGAATCACACCAACCGGCATTACTGAGGGGGAAAGGTGTTTTGAACATGCAAAAAGGTGTTACTTAACTGAGGTCATGCCATTCTTTAAACTACTCAAAGAACATTTTGAAGGGCTGCAAACTGCCCTCAACACAGAAATAAAAGAAATGAAAGTAGTGTTTAAAGATATGGAAAATGAGGTGAATGAATATGCAATAGAACTTAAGAGTCGTGAGATTGAAAGAAAAAACATACTCATCACTAATGACAACTTGATTGCTAAATGTATTGCACAAGATGTATTTTATACTGCTACTGATTCTGCATTGTCTGCTTGTCAATTTAATGAGTATGCTATTGCGTTAAATGTCACCCAGAATCGTGTTGTTGAGCTTGAGGGGGAGAATTTAAAATTGCTTGAAAAAAATTCAAAATGATGACCATGATAATATGGTTAAATGTTTTTCAAAATTAGAAGTTGATTATCTAAATTTGCAAATGAAACATCAACATTTAAATGAAAAACATAAAATATCAAATGACAAGACATCCTTGGATGCTCCTGAATTTGATACTTATTTTGAATTAAGCAAACGAGATGAGAAAATTCAAGCTCACACGAACACGATTCGACTGCTGAGGGCCCAAATTGCCCAATTGAAATCCAACAAGTGTGATGTATATGGCACCAATAAACCTTCGTCTTCAGATTCTCAGAATTTTCAATATCAAAACACCATAAATAAGTTACATCATGAAAATGAGTGTTATTGAGAAGAAAATTCAAAGGTCAAACAACATTTCAAAGAGTTATATGATTCTATTAAAGTTACAAGAAGCAATCACAATGATCAAATAACCTCTTTGACAAATGAAATTGAGAATCTTAAGGCTCAGGTGAAAGGTAAAAGGCCATGCACCACTTGTAATTGTGATGCACCAAAGGCTACTGCTAGTAAAAAGTATGATGTTGATGTTGGGCGTATTCCATTTAACCTTAGAAATAATAGCTTTGCCCATCAAACATATCTCGATCATCTTAGAGAGGGCCTTGACACACTTCGTGAGGTAGTTGAAGAGGATAGAACTGAAAAGCCACTTGATAGGGCAATTGTTTATGCCTGCAAACTCACGAAAAGGATTCAGGAAAACTTAGAATATGCCATAGGCTCAGTTCCTAAGTTTAACAGCCATAGAGATAGATTTGTTGCATCATCATCCACTGTTAAGAACAAGCATGTAGCCTTTGATCTACCACCTAAAACATCAGAACCCAACACATCATTATCAGGAAGGCATGTGACAGAAAAACAAACTAATGTTTCCTTCGATGCTTCTACAGGAGTAAAAAGTGACACCCAAGCTAGCGGGTCAAGGTCTAGAGGAAATGCAAGAAAGGATAGGACTACGCCAGCTAAGAATGATCACTTGAAGAAAGTAGAAGCCCAACCTAGGAACAATAAGTTTGCAATTAGTAGGATGAATCGTGTTGATTCTAGTATCAAAAGTACTGTAATTAATTCAAATTCTAATGCTGTCTGTAAAACATGCGACAATTGTTTAATTTCTGCTAATCATGATGATTGTGTTGTGTCTTTCTTGATGTCTTCTGCTTTACCCCATGTTAAGAATGTTAGGATAACTGAAACATGCAAGAAAGTTTGGAAAGCAACAGGAAAAACATTTGCTAGCGTAGGCTATCAATGGAGACCCACTGGAAGGAAATTCAATTTAGGAAAACAGTGCACATTACCTAAAATGAATAAGCATAAAATTGTGAAGGTTAAGGAATGGAGACCAACTGGTAGAATCTTGCCTTTAGTGTCACAATGCCTTCCACCTAGGTCTTGTCATGCCTCTAGTACAGTCTCCACTGTAAAGACAGTAGCATCTGCGAACTCTGTGGTTCCAGAATATGTGTGTGCTGACCAAACGGACCCCAATTGCACGTGGGGATCCACATTTTTCAGTTATCCATTGTTGTCTGGTTTCAAATGCAGGTCGTACAAATCGTCCTGTGGTATTTGGACTCAGGCTGCTCAAAACATATGACTGGGGATCACTCGCGGCTCAAGAACTTCGTGAAAAAGTTTATCGGGACAGTTAGATTCGGGAACGACCACTTTGGTGCGATTATGGGTTATGGAGATTATGTGTTCGGTGACAGTGTAATCTCAAGGGTATATTATGTGGAAGGATTAGGGCACAATCTGTTTTCTGTGGGTCAATTTTGTGATTCAGATCTGGAAGTGGCTTTTAGAAAACATACATGTTTCGTCAGAGAATTGGATGGTATAGATCTCCTCAAGGGCAGTCGGGGCACCAATCTATACACCATATCGATTGAAGAAATGTTGAAGTCCTCTCCCATATGCTTGCTTTCTAAAGCCTCTAAAACAAAATCATGGCTGTGGCATCGTCGTTTGAACCACTTGAACTTCGGTACCATAAATAATCTTTCCCGTAAAGATCTTGTTAGAGGGATGCCCAGACTAAAATATGAGAAAGATCATCTCTGCTCTGCATGTCAACTGGGCAAAAGCAAGAAACAAACCCACAAGCCTAAAACCATTAACACCAACTTGGAAGTTCTTCATACCCTCCACATGGACTTGTGCGGTCCAATTAGAGGTTATCATTAAACTGATAAAACAGCTGCAAGTAAGGCTCGATAAAACTGTCAGAATCATCCGCACTGATAATGGTACTGAGTTTGTTAACCAACAACTCCGTAATTTCTATGAAAGTATTGGCATCACGCATCAGAAAAGTATCCCTCGCACTCCTCAACAGAACGGAGTTGTTGAACGAAGGAACCGTACTCTGGTGGAAGCTGCAAGAACCATGCTTATATTTTCAAAGGCACCGATGTTTCTCTGGGCAGAGGCTATTGCAACAGCATGTTTCACCCAAAACCGATCTCTAATTCATCCTGTTCATGAAAAGACTCCCTACGAGTTAATTCATAACAAGAAACCAGATCTTTCCTTTCTCCGTGTGTTTGGCGCACTTTGCTATCCGACTAATGATAGTCAAGACTTGGGAAAGTTAAGAGCTAAAGCAGACATAGGTATTTTTGTTGGATATGCACCAGACAGTAAAGGGTATAGAATCTATAATAAGAGAACCCGTAAAATCATGGAAACCATTCATGTCACGTTCGATGAGCTGAGTGAGCAACTTGCTTCAGGACAAATTAGTTCTGGACCCGATCTTAAACTTTTGACACCTGGACCCATTAGTTCAGGACTTGTACAGAATTCCACGCCTGCGGATTCTTTTGTACCACCTACATGTGAGGAGTTGAAGAAGTTATTCGATCCTATGTTTGATGAATACTTTGAGCCAACGAATGAAACCATCCCAAGTGCACCAGCTGTACTTCCTATGGCTGAGGCTCAAGCCCCGCAAGGCACAGAAGGCCCAACAGCTTCAGTATCAGTCAGTCAATATGCTCCAGCTGCCAGTCAATCGCCTTCATCATCAAATACTCAATCCTCTCCAGTACTACAAGAATCTGCAGATAACCATATTTCGGAAGTTAATCCTTTTGCTCCTGTTTATGAGGTTCCTTTTGAAAACATATTTGCTCCTGAACATTCATCAGACACATCCTCTCTTGAAGAACACAGCACTGCTACATCTGTTCTAAACCCTCAACCTCACGACCATCTCAGAAAATGGACCTGTGATCATCCAATCGACAACATCATAGGCAATCCCTCACGTCCAGTATCCACACGTAATCAACTAGCCACTGATGCACTATGGTGCTTTTTCAATTCTGTACTATCCAAAGTCGAACCAAAAGATGCCAAAGAAGCAATGACTAAAGATTGCTGGTTCCAGGCTATGCAGGATGAAATCCATGAATTTGATCGACTTGAAGTATGGGAATTAGTACCTCCTCCAGAGCTTGCAATGATCATTGCTTTAAAGTGGATCTTCAAAGTGAAACTTGATGAGCATGGTGATGTGTTAAAGAACAAGGCACGGCTAGTTGCAAAAGGGTTCAGACAAGAAGAGGGCATTGATTTTGAAGAATCGTTTGCTCCGGTTGCTAGAATTGAAGCCATAAGAATCTTCCTTGCAAATGCTGCTAGTCGGAATATGATAGTCTACCAAATGGACGTCAAAACGGCCTTCTTGAATGGAGACTTAAAGGAAGAAGTTTATGTGAGCCAACCCGAAGGATTCGTGGATGCTGAACATCCTACTCATGTTTACCGCTTGAAGAAGGCTCTTTATGGGTTAAAGCAGGCGCCAAGGGCATGGTACGATACATTGTCCAAGTTCCTTCTAGTGAAAGGGTTCTCCAAGGGTGTTGTTGATCCCACACTATTCACCAGGAAGTCAAGAAAACATCTACTACTTGTTCAGATTTATGTAGATGATATCATCTTTGCTTCAACAGATCCTAGTGAATGTGATAGATTTTCAAAGGAGATGAATTCCAAGTTCCAAATGTCCATGATGGGACAAATGTCATTCTTCTTAGGATTACAAGTTTCTCAAAGTCCCGGAGGCATATTCATTAATCAATCCAAATACGCCAATGAGATCTTGAAAAAGTTTGGATTCGATTCAAGTGAGCCTGTTGACACTCCCATGGTTGATAGAACAAAGCTGGATGAAGATCCTTCAGGGATTCCAGTGGATATAACAAAGTATCGAAGCATGATTGGATCTTTGATGTACATCACTGCTAGTAGACCAGATCTTCTGTTTGCTGTGTGTATGTGCGCTCGGTATCAATCCAAGCCAACCAAGAAGCATGTTGAAGCGGTGAAAAGGATCTTTCGATATCTTCAAGGCACAGTTCATATGGGTCTCTGGTATCCTAAAAACACAGCAATGGAGTTAACAGCTTATGCTGATGCTGATCATGCGGGATGTCAAGACACTCGTCGTAGTACTTCAGGAGGAGCTCAGTTTTTAGGGGAAAAGTTGGTTAGTTGGTCTTCTAAGAAGCAGATGAGTACTTCCATATCATCTACTAAAGCTGAGTACATTACCATGTCTGCTTGCTGTGCATAAATTCTTTGGATGCGATCACAACTTTCGGACTATGGATTCTCATACAACAAAATTCCCCTATATTGTGACAACAAAAGCGCCATTGCTCTTTGTTGTAACAATGTTCAGAACTCCAGGTCAAAACACATCGACATCAGGCATCACTTCATCAGGGAACATGTGGAAAAAGGAATTGTGGAACTATACTTCGTGAGGACAGAGTTTCAGTTAGCTGACATCTTCACCAAGGCTCTCCCAAGAGAAAGGTTTCAGTTTATTCTCCCACGCCTTGGTATGAAGAGCATGACACCTGAAACCCTCAAGTGTCTTCAGGAAGAAAAGGAGGAGTAAAGGATTGTCTTCTTATATCCTTGTACATAGTTGTATATATCTTAAATCAAAAAGAAAATACAAAAATATAAAACCTATAAAAACCATAAAAATCGAAACATCAGAAAATACCAAAAATAGTCCTACCTAGGCATGTCTTCTGTTTATCGATAACATTTACGGATCTAGAAATGTCATTCAACAATGACACGGATCTTTAAATGAAGCTCGAGCAGAAGTTATACTAATCAGTTAAAACATGTCTTAATGGCTTGCAGTTACTTCATACTGCAACCCGCGATATACACTGGGGAAAGCACGTCGCCAAAAAGACGGATGTTCCTCCAACTAGGTGATGTTCACCTGGGCATGGATTACTTTATATCCATGTTTCACCGAATTGATGTACGTTTCAGTGTGTCATTTCGTATATAAGAAGAGAAGTCTTCTTTGCTCAATTATCAGAAAACATTTAATCGGACACATTTTCTCCCAGAATTTTCTAACTAATTTAAATCAATTGGGATCACAAATCTCAAAGGGTTTGAAATTTTTGATCGGGGGAGAGAATGTGATTTAAATATGAAATCTGATAAAATGTGATGATTTGGACATATATGTAAGCTCTCCCGTATGTGCTAAACCATTTTGTATATCAATGCACATATTGAGGGGGAGCAAAAAATGTTTTGGATGTAGTAGTATGCTCTCCCATGCATTGATTAAGGGGGAGCGAAGGATTTGGCACCTCATGTGATCGTGACTCAGACTTAACCAATGAATTGATGATAGCTAAAAGTCAGTAGTCGAAAGGACATGTCCTGGACGGGTAATAATTTCAAGCTAGTCTAACTAGTGATGTAAGCGTGTCTCGCAAAGGACGTGTCTGAGTAGAATGTACCGATTTCGAGCGATTTTCCTTGAATGTGATCTGGACGGGTAATAATTTCAAGCTAGTTTACTAGTGATGTAAGCGTGTCTCGCGATGATCATGTTCTTGGAAAATCAATCAATTCAAAAGTGCGAGCTTCACCTGACATGTGCAAATTTATAAAACAATTATTCGAGCACATGTTGAGGGGGAGCATTTGAAAAATATAAAACTCTCAAAGTGTTAGCAAAATGTGTTTCATAATCATGAACACTTTGAGAGATTTTTCAAGGATTTTGGTAAATGGCAACATAGGATAGTCATGAAGTTATAAGGTGGCTAAGGTTAGGAAAACCGTCCTATGATCCGCCAGAGCCGGAGGGATCTACCCAAGGACAATACCAAATAGTTAGTATTAGAAAGTCCTTAGGTATGATATGAAAAAAGGAGTAATATGAGAAAGGAGAAAGAAGGGGTTGAAGAATTAAAAAGAAATGAAATGAGAAAGGGTGAAAAGAAATAGCCCTCCAATTATTCAACCTTAGGGCAGAAACCGGGTTCAATTCATATGCTACTGGTGGTTACTAAGGTAACACCGGTATTGAAGACAAGACGTCATGGACCCAGTGACGCACTGCACTAAACCTTCTAAACCACTCAAGTTCTCTTAAAAGGACTTGTTTCATTCTCATGGGGAACCCTGCATAATCTATCGACCACTCATTACGAGTTGTGTTGATATTGAAACAGGAGACACCGCTCCAGTCTCCGACTACCAAAAATGCACTTTTCGAGTCTAGAGCCACGAGATGCATCATAAGATCTCATAGGTACACGTGTTACTTCTACACTGGGTGTTCAACATTAAGGACACCAGTTGTAAACTTATGAGTCCTACGCAGATCTTAGCAATCTGCCAGAACATTCATGAGGGAATTTACAAATGTAACTCTCAGTGATTGAATGGAAATTCCTGCCAGGGTTAACATCAAGCAGCCCTGAAAGCAGGTCACTTCGGTAATTCCCTGTGGATTACGCTTAGTGATTGCGGCAGTTTCAAATGGTCTACAGTCGTGGAGTGATCTCCAGCGACTCACCTAATCGTTGATATACTACGGTACGATCTTAAAAAACCCTCTGTGGGTTTTCGATTAGGAACGGTCTTGGTAAGGATTAGAGAGAGTTTTCACACTATGCTGTTAACAATCTCAAAGTCCGAACCTGTAAGTACCGGTCGATTTGTTGCTAACTGTCGTATGCAGGAACTTCTGGCAATTGTAGCTGTGGAATGCTGTAGCTGGTTGCTGTTGTAGCTGGTTGCAGAAAAGATGCCAATCCTCTACCACATGTTCACACTACTTCATCATCTTAAACAAAGAAGTCATGATCAATCTAAAAAGACCTTCAACACTGCTTCCGCAACTCGGAAGCTAAAGATCATGATCCAGAAAAGTGTGAGCATGTCGACACAACATACACAATCCATTACCACATGTTCACTCTACTCTATCATCATATTCAAAGAAGTCATGACAACCTAAATGACCTTCAACACAGCTTCTGCTAACTCTGATGTTGAACGTCATGACCCAGAATGGAGTGAGCATGTCGGGTCAAAGAGTACCACATCACATTGATACATACCACTGAAAGATGACATGGAAACACATGGTGGATGATAACTCCAAAGAATCAACAAAGATCATCCAAGACAGAAGAAAAAGTCATCTGAAGATTTGCTGCTGCACAATGATCAAGGATTGTGAAGAATCATTGTTTAACGAGCTATGAAGTCAAGAGCCATGGATGAAGTGCAAAAATTCAGAACATTACTTCAGGGGTGACCTCCCTTAGGGGGAGATTTTTAGGAATATGAATATTCAGTTGAAGACTCGGTCACCCCGAGTACTTATTAGCACATCATAGCTCGTAGGATAACTAGTAATATTAGTAGTAGCTTAGTTATTATTATTAGTATTGTGGATTGGGTCGGGTCTTTACCCTCTGTCAGCTCTCTCCACAGCCCGCTAGGGGCATATTATGTAAGAACTATAAATACCCTTTCGCACACAAGGGAAAGGGTGGAACTTCTCATTATTTCACAAGCTAATACACACACTCTTTCTCTCTCTAAGTTCCCATCTCTCTCTCTCTAAACCCTTCTCTATTTGATCCATACTAGTCCCAATCTTGTGTTTATGTGTTAGTGAATATCCTACACTTAGTTTGAATGTTGTAAAAATATTAGGCTTAGGGTTTGCACAAAATGACCTTGTATTGTGTGCTTTAATATAAGTACATTGAGGTTTATAATGAGATTTATATAAGTATTTAGTTTTCATGCATTAAAGACTTGTACATTGGCTTGGATGAGTTGTACTTTAGTGTTTTAGGGTTTAGTTACTCATATTCATTGTTATAATGGTTTAGGGTTTCGTAGAAACTCTAATAGATAGAAAACGTTTAGTTTGAATGTTTATTAATCATATGTTAATGAAATATCGTAAAATTGTAAAAGTGATTAACTTTATACTTGACATATAAGAATGTTTATGTGAAATAAACATTAAGGTTTTAGTGTCGGTCCGCGTGTGATCACGTTTATCGAAGATGTGAGTTGCGTCACATTAGATAGTAGTTATGATCAGATAAAAAAAAATTAGGGATAATTACAAAAATAGACCATGGATCGAAGTGATTTTCTTTTTCTACCCCGTACCCCGGGCAACTGGGCAACTCGCCCCATATGATGACACGTGTCCCCAGTTGCCCAAAAAATGTCGATTGTTGCCCAAAAAAATACAAAAGTTGCCCAAAAATACACAAGTTGCCCAAAAAATACACTTCCAGATTTCAGTTGCCCAAAAAAGTGTAGGTTGCCCTTGACAAAAAAAAAAATTTCCAATCTCGGGGTAGATAAGGAAAATCACTTGGTTGCTTGGGCTATTTTTGTAATTATCCCCAGATAAAAAAAAATTATACGTAGAAAGAGGATAAGTATTTCTTTAATATAAGTGGAAATTTACCGGTGGTTACATTCATTTTAACAAATCATACACATTTAATGCTTATTAACACTTTTAAACCTTAAAACAACATGATATGAACAAGATTTGAACAAGTTTTTGAAAATTATTACAATGCTATTATGATGTCGAGGGGTAGAACGCTCAAGAACACACCAAATTGCACCAAATTTACCCAAGACACGTTCTAAATAACCTGAAACACTTGAAAGTACACCCCGATTACTTATAACTTCAACAAATTTTTGTGGATCTTGAATGTTTATGTGTAGCCGTGAGTTTTGATGGTGTAGAAGGGAAACTTTTGATCTAGGTAACTCTATGGGATAAGTATGTATGTGTGAAAGAGTATGTATGCTTAATAGGGTATAAATACAAAAACTATACATGTATAATCCACTAACCATATATTTACCATATAATATATGTTGTCTTCTTGTCTTGGCTGTACACGACAAAAGGGGAGGGAATTTGGTGGGTTTTTGATCCTCGTTGGTGTATCGTGTGTCGGTTTAAGCTTAAAAGTCACCATAAAGTCCCAGTTTGACCTTTTTGGACACGTATACGCAAAATAAAGTTTTTATTGACGTTTCCGTCAGAAAAATAATAAAATATTATTATTTGCTCAAAAATACATTTATTTGACTGCTACCATATATATTGTGTTGTCGGTACGCGTGTGGGGTTACTTTTCAGTAATTACGAGAAAGCTCTCAGTAAATTACAAAACTTGTCAGTAACAATCAGAAATGGAATAATTTACGTTTACTGACAAAAATAAACTTTTTCTGCAGTGACTGTTAGCTACATTATGCGGGACAGCTCTCAAAAATGCTAAAAAATACTCAGAAACATGCAATCGCGTATAGAAATGCTCAGCTTAAAAATAATAAATAACCATTTGTCACAAATATGAATCAAGCAAGTAGTAGATATGACTCTTCTTTCTTTAGTTTATTATAATCACTTGCATTACACATACATGTGTTGATTACATGTTTTTTTTTTAATAATGATTAAGTATCTTGACGTTATCATGATAATCATTTGATTAATAGTCAAATGTGTAAACCTTGGAAAGGTTTTGTCTGCATGCTTATATGTTTCGTGCTACTAAATGTTAACATATTTTGTATGATATTTTCATTCTTTCTTTATATGATGTTTCACAAGATTAACATGTTATACATAATGTTTTTTTTTATATGATGTATCTATGTTTGAAAGATCTTGTCTTTTGTTGACATTCATTAAACCTTTTCGTAGGATAGTCTAAATGATACATGCTCCAAAATGTTATAATGGTTTGCATGAATCTTTCGTCTTGCTTCCTTTGTGACTTTGTCACACTACTTGCTTGGTATTTGTGAACTTATAATTTATCAAAGTGATTTTGGTATGATAAACATTTAGAAGTATTTTTATTCTACAAATTAATCACATAGATCATTGTGTTAATTAATGGATAAGTATGCTTAAGTGTCTAAGCCTAACAACAAAACAATTTCACAATGAAGTATCTCAAACAATGTCACGCTCTCTCGTAATATGATTGTTTGTCTTGATGCTATCTTGCTATGTGGTAACTTTATGTCTAGCAGTCTAATGTGTTGTTTATATAAGATATTATCTTATGATCTCTATCTTTTTTACATCTTTAGTCACTAATTCACTTGTTTTGTAGGTTGATAACAAATCTTTGGTTATCTCACTTCGTTCTAACTTTTATATGCTCATTTCGCATAATTGTAATCCCTTTATTGCTACGTAAATTAGTAATATGTTTTAGGGACCCATGCACTCGCATATAGTTTTAAAGCATATAGAATTAAGTTTTAGAGACTTGGCATTTCATTTTTTAATCTTACAAACGACCTCTTTCCAAATCTCATTATTGCTTCCGCTTTCCAAAAATCACCTCCATTACTATTTAGCTATAACAAATCTCTAAATCCTTTCCACCTCCTATGAGAAAACCACATGCCTTGTCATGCGATCATCTCGCATTTATAGAGAAGAACTACATAACTTCAAGGATGAAGTTCTTTGTATGCTAACCAACATCCGCAAAAACATTACTAAGCTCATCGCTTTCATTAACCTGCAACCTCCTAAACACTTTATCGTCATTCTTTATCCGATGCATTACAAAGTATGTTGGATGTCCACCGATTAAGGTAGAGAGAAATTCATTCACATAATTGTATTTTGTCAATTTGTATTAAAGAACACTTTCTCATGTTTCTTACACCCTCAAATACCAACACATAGGTTCACACCATTCAGTTAAAACCAGTTCACAAAATCGCAAGTATTTCAAACCTTCTTTACCCAACATCACATGTTTGCACCAATACCTCGTCAAGTGGAAAACACATCATGTGTTTAACAACCCTCTCACAACCAACGAGTCTAGGATTTTCTTTTTAACCTAAATCTCACAACTTCATTGTCTAGAACATCATCATAGGGTCTCATCCTTTTCTTCCTTGATACATATCAGGCACGTCATTGTCAGTGCAAACGATATATTAATCAAAACCGTTATTCCCAACACTTTCTCAACACGTTGGTCTATCCAACTGTTTCCCATCATATGATGTTATTCTCATCCTCATATAGGTATTTAGTATTTTCTTTTCATATGGAATTTTTGTTCCTAGGTGCTTATTGTCTTCACTTCCTTTTAACTCCATTCAAGTGTATATCATGGCATGAGACATCATCTTTGGTAGATGGTAATGTCATAAAAGATCATGTCGGTCAAAACCATGTTAATACTCGCTCTCCCAATATCACCTAGAATAGGTCATTTTTATAAATATCAATCAGTTAACAAATTTTAGTCTTGTTAGCATCAAATGATATCGGTCAAATCATAACCTTAACCATCTTCAATATTCTTATAACACTTGCTTTACATACGAGTTTCTAAATTCATTAATAATTGCATGCATTATAACTATCACCTTCCATCACCTCTTTCACTAATCATCACCACCATAGATTAGTGAAAAACCAACTTCTATCAATCTTGAATCATCTACCGAGTTATCACCACATGAATCCTACTAGTAAACCAACACCAACACTAGTACCACTCACTTTAACTCTTAATATTTCAACTTCACTTCATATCTTCCTTCTAGGAATTATTTTGTAGGCTTTTATCATATTATATTCTCGTTTTTCTTATGATTGTAATTCTTATTAGAAGACTACACTTCATGAGATCTTTGATTTCATAATCATGGTTCTCTACTTTGAGTTGCTTGTGATTATATCATTTATATATCATACATATACATCTTATTTTTCTTTGTCAAAAAGATGAAATATATTGCACTAATCCTTTCATTGTAGGTTCATCATCATATACGCTCGATTGTATATAGCATACGCATCTAAGGATGAAGTTTGCATCGATTATTTTCCTTCTTTTATTGTAGGTGCTTTTTGACGTCCTCGAACCAGGAGGAATATCTATCAAGCACTCATATTGCATCGTCTATACACTTGGTCGTATATAACATATCTTTCTAAAGACATAGCTTCTATTGTACTAATTTTTGTTTTGTAGGTTCATCTTGACGCCCTAGAGCAAGGGGAGCTTCCGTCAAGCATTTATAGAATGAATCTTATACACACTTTGTTGTATATCACATACTCGTCCAAGGACGAATATAGTTTTGCACTAATATTTGTTTTGTAGCTTTTTAATCATGCCTTGACGCCTCGATCAAAAGGGAGCAACCGTCAAGGGGGAGCATGCACGCATTCATAATCATTCTCATTCTTCGACACAGCTTTGTGTTTCTATAAAAAGGAGGAGAAGATAGTCTAACATAGCTTACCCACGTGTATCGTTTGCTATGTGCATTTTCTTCATCATGCATTTCTCATATTTTTTTTTTATGTTGCACAACACTAACCTTGATGTAGGTTAAGGGTCTAAATTTGATCCATGAATCTGCTACCAAATAAGGGCAATAACAACCATAGGGGATTAGAGTAGACAATTTAACTTCACTAGGGATGATGCAAGCTCGCCTTTTTGGGGAGAAATATAGTTAACT
The DNA here is from genome assembly GCA_021014915.2 of Artemisia tridentata subsp. tridentata. Lineage (NCBI taxonomy): Eukaryota > Viridiplantae > Streptophyta > Magnoliopsida > Asterales > Asteraceae > Artemisia > Artemisia tridentata. Next base: position 121,393,516 of record CP139508.1, on the reverse strand, counting down.
TCAAGGACACACCCTTTTTGTTTTGACAAAAGAGGGAGAAGAGTGTAAACGGAGAAGGTAATGTAAAAGGTAGTACGGACAATAACAAAATAAGGGCAATAACAACCATAGGGGATTGGAGTAGACAATTTAACATCACTTAGGATGATGCAAGCTCACCTTTTCGGGGAGAAATATAGTTAACTCCAAGGACACACCCTTTTTGTTTCGACAAAAGGGGGAGAAGAGTGTAAACAGAGAAAGTAATGTAAAAGGTAGTACGGACACAAGTAACTTTTTACATTTTACTATCTATCACGTTTACATATTTTGTCATCATCAATAAGGGGGAGATTGTTAGTGCAAATATTACAGTATTTAATCTATACAGTCTCGTTTGTTTTGATTGATGACAAACATGTAACTTGATACATAACGTCAAATGTACAAGTTACTCGTAATCATATTTTGTCTCAACACACATTCAACACCTCTCGACATCTCAAGTCCTCGTATGCTACAACACAGGTTCGTACATGTTTGTTATGTTGCATTATGATCAAACCCCTTAACAAATCATTTAGAATGTTTAAAATACTTTTAGAGACATTAAGTATTTTAAAAGGTTAACCATTCTATTTTAAACCTCATTTTACATTTTGCATATACAAGTATTTTTACTTGTACTTCATGCTTCCTAAGTTGTATTCATGTCAAAATAGAATAAGTGCCACATTAGGTGTCAAAGTGCACTTTAGGTGTCAAAATAGGATAAGTGACACATTAGGTGTCAAAGTGCACTTTAGGTGTCAAACTAAGAAAAATGTGTTTACATACTTCTAAAAATGATGTTAATGACATAATAACTTAAGTCCTATAATAGCATAAGTAGTTTAACATTTTTAGTAACACATAAACTAACATGATACAACTTGTTAAACATATATTAACTAGTTAAGTAATACATTTTAGAAACAAACTTTTGTTTACATTTTTATCAAAATGAAAATGGTTTTATTACCTCATGCATAGTGTCATCAAAATCTTGAAAGATCACAAAAGATATCTTGGAAAGATTGTGTAAATATTTTGGATGGATTTGAAACAAGATTTGCAAAGATTTTGGAAATCTTAGAAAATATCTTTGTAGGATACTAGCAAGATCATGTAAATATTTTGGAAAGATTCGAACAAGATTTGTAAAAGATTTTGAAGATTTTTTGTCAGGTCCCCACGGAACCAAATGCATACACGGACGGAACCCTTGTTTTGGTTCCGTCTGATCCGTGGGTTGCTGAGCTTGTTGGCTATAAATAGCAGCCCATTGTTTACTCATTTCCACACCACTTGAACACATATTCTCTCCACCCTTTTGCATACATTTCGATCAGTAGATAACAATGTAGTAACATACATTAATCACCCTTATCATCATGATCATAATGCTTCTAACTTTCATTATGTTGTAAGCATACTCCCGAAATGATCCTGTGAAGCAAGCTCAGAGATCTTGAGTCATCATCCACCACAAGCATACATATATGAAGATCTATCACAACAAACTAAGGGAACTTGTGATCTTCATCCATTGAAGGCTTTCTATCAATGGAAGTTCATTTAGATTATTCATTCATATCCATTAGACATTTGTGTCATGGATCATCATTGTAAACATCATTGTATCATCACAATCTATTCACCAAACTAGATTAGATGGTTTATGTGTGTGTGCCATAAAACACAAGGTTTTTTATATTGGGCAATAAAACATACCGGGAGTGGTTGTACCCTTGTAAAAGAACTCGACATCTAGCTTAGTGTCGGAAATATTGTATAGGCGACGTTAGGTTGGTTCTACCTTGAACTAGAACCCGGTATTTAGATTTGTATCGGAAAAAGTGTAAGCGACGTTTGTAAGGTTTTCTCCGCCGAGAAGGGAGCTTGTTGATTTAGTGAAGTACCTCTCGAGTTGGGTACTCGGGGAGTGGAGTAGGGTGGAGAGGAGCTCCATGACCGAACCACTATAAATCATCGTGTCTGGTTTGAGATTTCTTTTTACTTACTGCTTTACTTTTATACTTGCATTATATTATTGCTTGTGTTGTGACTTGATGGTTATACTTGTGTGACAACTTGTTTTAGTATATGCTAGTCATAAACTATAATTGGCATCTTTCATATTACAACAAGCTTAATCGAATATTTGATACAACAAGTTTTAAGATTTTTAAACGGTAACGTATTTACCCCCCCCCCCGCCGCCCTCTACGTTTTCACAGAGTCGACATTGTGAATTTTGAAAAATTTTGGTAGGGTTTTGCTGGGATTTGCAATTAATGGATAAAAAAAGAATTAGGGTTTATGTTTAAGAGAGTTTTGATCGGATAAAAACACTTGTGTGAATGATCAAAGGATATAAATCCCTAATTGTTCATATTTATAAAACAGTACCCTACAATCTCAAACATAGCAGCACTAAGTTAGGCTTAGCAGCACTAAATTATGCCTAGCAGCATAAACTCAATTTCCACTTCTAACAGCTTAGTAATCAGCACTCCATCACGTTTCTCAGCTTATCCTGCAAAAGATTAGTCCCAAAAACACAAAACCACAAACATAACAAAATGTACAATAATCACATCATCAATTATACGTAGCAGTTCTAAGTATAACTGGTAGCATTAACACAACAGTTTTAAGTAAACTAGCAACACTAAGTATACTTAGCAGCAGAAACAATTTATTGACCTAATAACAGTACTAATCCTTTCAAAACTTTACAAAAACACAAAGAGATAAGAATTTTCAAAGATTTATCATTCCAATACTGACAACCAAAAATTGAAATCTACCCACATCAAAAGCTTTTGTGAGCAAATCTGCAACATTATTATCAGTATGGATTTTAACAATTTGAATTAACTTCTTTTCATAACAATCTCTTATAAAATGATGTCTTATCTCAATATGTTCTGTTTTTTAGTGATAAACATGATATCTTATAATGCACATAGTACTGCTATTATCAATATATATTTTTGTATGCATAAAATTGTACCCATAATCCAGCAATTGATTCTGAATCCAGAGCACTTGTCCACAGCAACTTGAAGTAGCCACATACTAAGCGTCTGTTGTGGAATTAGCAACCACAGTTTGTTTCTTGCACTGCCATGAAATTAACCTACATCCCAAAAACTGACAACCTCCTGTTGTTGATTTTCTATCCAAGCTAGCTCCAGCATAATCACTATCAGTGTATGAAACCAAGTCAAAAGGTGAATCTTTTGGATACCAAAGGCCTAATTTGGTTTGACCTTTCAAATAACTAATAATTCTTTTCACAGCATTAAGATGTGAAACTTTTGGTGTGACTTAATATCTTGCACAGGCACACATTGCAAACATAATGTCAGGTCTTGAAGCTGTAAGATACATCAATGAGCCAATCATTTATCTATATAAATGAACATCAACTTCTTCACCATCTTCATCTTTGAGCAGGGGCTTGGAAGTTTCCATAGTTGTCTTTGCAGGCTTCACATCAGTAAACCCAAACTTCTTCAAAATTTCAGCTACATACTTATCTTGACTAATAAATATGCCATCCTTCTTTTGCTTAAATTGTAACCCTAAGAAGAATGTAAGTTCACCTATTGAACTCATCTGAAATCTTTCATGCATTAGCTTTTCAAATTTAACACATAAAACCTTGTTTGTTGATCCAAAGATAATATCATCAGCATAAACTTGAACTAACAAGATATCATCTTTGTGCCTTCTGATAAATAAATTTTTATCAATCTTCCCTCTACAAAAACCATTGTCCAACAGATATTTTGACAATGTGTCATACCAAGCTCTGTAGCTTGATGTAAACCATATAGTGCCTTCTCCACCTTGTCAGGAAAATTAGAATCTTCAAAACCAGGTGGTTGTGAGACATAAACTTCTTCTTCAATTGTCCCATACAGAAAATCACTTTTCACATCCATTTGATACACTACAAAGTCTTTGTATGAAGCATAAGACAAGAATAATCTTATAGCTTCAATTCTTGCAACTGGAGCAAATGCTTCATCATAATCAATACCTTCTTCTTGAGTGTATCCTTGAGCTACTAACCTTGCCTTGTTTCTAATCACAATGCCTCTTTCATCTATTTTGCATCTGAAAACCTACTTAGTATCAATTGTCCTCTTCCAATTAGGCAAATCTACCAGAGTCCAAACTTCTTGAAGCTTGAATTATAGAAGCTCTTCATGCATAGCTTCCACCCAGCTTGGATCCTGTAATGCTTTATGAGTATTCTTGGGTTCTATTTGTGATAGAAAACAAGCAAACAAACAGTTTTGAAGGTCTTTGTGACTGTTTCTTTGATGAAGGGATCTAGCAAAGAAACCTTGTTCCTTTAAATCCTTTATCATTCTTCTTGTTTGAACAGCAGATTATGGCTCTCCAATTATTTGTTCATTCGGATGATTCTTGTGAATTCTTGTAGTTGGAATAGGACTGACAGGCTACATCTTCCATATTGGTTAAATCAGCCTCTGCACCAAGTACATCATCATCAGTATCAGGATATATTTCTTCCAATGGAGGCATGTTTGGATCATCTGGATAGTCATCATCATCAAAAGATATGCCTTCCTTGTCAGCAACATTAACACATGGCTTAGCAGTATTAACAGAGTTAGTACTGCTAGTGTTAATTTCTTCATTAGCAACATTATCTGATACATAATCCTTTTATTGTTCATCAGTCTGCTTTTCTTCATTAACAACTTTATCATTATCAGAAGATTTTACACCATCTTCTTTATCATCTTTTGGATCTTCAGCAAGATCATCTTCTTGTGAACTCTTTGACTCTTGGGTTGAGAAAGGTGGATCAACAGTCCAAATAGGCAACAAAATATAATCTTTGTCAGGTCTTGACTCCTTACCAGCTTGACCTGCATCATTACTTGCTTTTGTACCTGCAAAATTGTTAGACTCTGTACCTGCAACAACTGGCTCATAATTCATAGTCTTGGTTAGTGAATCAATATCAAACAGCCAGTTTGGTCCACTCCCTGCAACATTAGGTGTACTCTCACTAAACCTAACATGCGAGTTCTCTTCCACTTTACTGGTCCTACTATTGAACACTCTAAAAGCTTTGCTATTCATTGAGTATCCAACAAAGAAACCTTCATCATCCTTGCCATCAAACTTGCCTAAGTGATCTATGGTATTCAAGATAGTAACAGGACACCCAAATGGTCTTAAGAAATCTAGCAGTGGTTTTTTACCATGTAAAAGTTCATAAGGGGTCTTGTTGTGAGGCTTAACTACTTTACTTCTATTCTGCACATAACAAGCAGTATTAACTGCTTCAACCTAAAAAGTAGTAGGTAATTTAGAATCGGCTAACATTGTTCTAGCAGCCTCAATAAGTGTCCTATTCCTCCTCTCAGCAACTCCATTTTGTTGAGGAGTTCTAGCTATACTATACTGTCTCTCAATACCTTTCAACTCACAAAACTGGTTCATATCCCTATTCTTAAACTCAGTTCCATTGTCACATCTTATCACTTTAACCTTATGATTTACTAGATTTTTTACCCTGGTTATAAAAGCCTTAAGGATTCCACTGGTTTCATCCTTAGTTGCTAGAAAGAAAACCCAAGTAAACCTACTATAATCATCTGTGACAACTAGGCAATACATCCTTTTCATTAAACTTTTTACAAATGTTGGTCCAAATAAATCCATGTGCAACATATGTAAAGGCTGACTTATAGAGTTCACTGCTTTGGTCTTACAAGAAGCTCTGTGTTGTTTTCCCTTCTGACAAGCAACACAGATTTCAGTATTTTCAAAAACTTTTGAAGGTAACCCTCTTACAAGGTTTCCCTTAACCAATTTATTCATTGTTTTGAAATTTAAATGTCCAAGCCTTCTATGCCAAAGCTTAAATTCATCAGATGTGGCCTTTGCAAAGAGACAAGTCAAATCTCCTTTGGGACCATATTCTTTAAATCAACACTGTATATATTGTATGTTCTAGGAACTTTAAGCAAAACATGACTTTCATCAGCCAACTTAAAGTCAAGAGATAAGACAAAACATTCAGTGTCAATAAAAAGAACGCTATTCTTTTTGTCACACATTTGTGAGATACTAAAGAGATTAAACTAAAGCTCTTTTACAAAGTACACATTATCAAAATCTAATTTACCAGTTTTTATTGTACCTTTGCTTGTGATTTTCCCTCCTTTGGGATTAGCAACATATCCTCCATCAATTTCTTCAAACTCTGTGAGATATGACATGTTTCCAGTCATGTGCCTTGAGCATCCACTGTCAAATACTCCTTTATCTTCTAATTCCACCTATGGATTGCGCTGCACATAAAGTAAGAAAATCAGTTCATTTTGGGGACCTGAGCCATTACTGACTTGGATCTGCCTTGTACATCAACATAATCATACCTCTTTAAAACTATGGATGCACTGTTGTGTCTGGAAACATGATCTAAAACTTTAACTTTTGGTTTCCAAACCCAACAAGATGAGGCCTTAACAGCATAAAAATGATTTCCCAAAACAGTATCAGTTGTTGCTTTTGGCTTAGCAGTAGAAACTACTACTTTTGCCTTAGCAGCACAAATTGTTGTATTCTTTTGAATGGGCCTTTTTACAGTTGAATGTGCTTTATTTGAAAACTTTGACAATTGTTTAGCACCATTCACTGTTCTTTTTGAGTTGGCAGTACTAACTGATCTAGCAGTATTAGTTACTACTGCTGGTTTAGAAACATTTTGCTTGGCAGTATTAAGTATTAACTGATACTAAACCAGATCTCATTTGTATTGCTGTTGGAACCATGTTTCTTTTAGCATGTGGGTGAGTATTTTTAGAAAAACTTTGATGATTCACCCTCCTAGCATAGTTCTAAACAGGCTTTTGAAAGTAAAAACAATTTTCCTGTAAATGCTCAAAACGACCACAATGATAACAAGCCTTGTTAAACATCACAAAGTCACTGCCTAATCTTTGTGACATCATGTTATTCCAATTCCTCTGGTTACCTCTAGGCCTGTTAGTATACTTCCTAGGTTGCTCAGTGAAATCAACATTTTTCCTAGACAACTTTTTACCAAAACTAGGTTTGACAAACTTAACTTGTTCAACACTAGGTTTAACTGTTATACTTTCAACCTTAGGTTTAGTCTTCACATATTCCTCATCATTATCAGACACCCAATCTTCAATGATAGGTGCATCAGAATATGTCTTTTCAACCTTAGGTTTCTCCTCATTAGACTTACTATTCTCTCCTAAAGGCATAGCATTAGACTCAACTAAACAAGAAAATTCAGGTATAGGAGGTACATATTTTCCTGTTATTGAGGGAGGAACTTCATTATAACCTATACCACTACCTCTCCTCATTAGTTGACACTTTATTGTCTTATTTACACTTTCAGATGCAAATTCAAGCTTTTTTACCTTAACTAGATGTTTTTCTTTTTCCTGATAAGCTGCATCTTTTTCTTTTTGAGCCTTTTCTAACCTTTTAGTAAGTTCTTTAATGACGTTCTCTTTAACATAAAGCTTACCTTCAACAACATAAACTTCCTCTACATACTCTGACTCATTCTGTTTAAAAAATTCAAGTCTTTCCTCAACAGATTTTAAGCCTACTTTATAGCCTAAATTATCTAACTTTAACATCCTTACTTCTTCTATTAGTTTTTCATTCCTAGATTTAAGTTCCTCAATAGTATCTAAGCAAGATTTATAAGAACAACCAGAATCATTAGATACCTCAGAATCAGAACTCGATGAAGAAGAGTAAGCCATAAGTGCAAAGTTTGGTCCTTCAACTGCTTGATAACTCCAATCATATCCACCTAAACCATCACAAGATACCAAAGCTGTAGAAGTCCTAGGTTCCTCTGACACAGCTTTCCTTGAGCTCTCTCCATTCTTGTAGTCTTGGCTCCTTGGTGCCCTGCATTCCCTTGCAAAATGTCCCTTTCTGTGACAATTGTAGCATTCAATCTTGGATTTATCAAAACCCATGTTATCCTGCCCATTGACCTTGAGGTTTCTTCCAGTCTTCTTCAAAAATCTCCTTGCCCTCATTGTCAACATTGCCATCTGCCACTTCAAGTCCATCTCTTCAAGATCATCTGGATGAATCTGTTCCAAATCTTCATGCATAATCTGAGGACTAGTAGATTGATCAGCTAAGAAAGCATAGATAACAGCATCACTCAAGTTATCAAGGGTTGTTGACCCAGCAACATTAACTTGTGTGCCAGCAGTACTAACTCAATGAGCAGTATTAACTATTAACTGCTTCATTAGTATTGCCAAAACTGTTATTTGAGGAGGACACAAAAGCTAAGTTTTGTGTGCTTGAGGATGAGCTAGATGACCCTTTGACTTCAGGTTCATAAACATTAAGATTGTTAAACAGATCATCTAAACTCATTGTATCAAGATCAGCCTTGTTTCTCCATACCACAATATGTGTATTCCACTCTGGTGACAAGCTTCTTAGAAACTTTTGATTTATATCTTCTTGAGGAATTGAGACTTTCACAAGTGCTAGTTGACTAATAAGTTTCTAAAGTCTGTCAAAAGTCTGATCAAGATTCTCAGAACTTGGAGTAGTAAAATTCTCATATTGTTACTTCAAAAGGTTCTTCATGGTCTTCTTGGTAGCAGCATTCCCTCCAAACCTTTTCTCAATTGATTCTAACAACAATTTAGCATCGTTGATGTGATTGAAAGTCAACTGATGGTCATTAGGAATGCCCATCATGAGAGTGCTTCTTGCCTTAACTTCTAGTCTTCTTTGTACCTTGTCTTCAACAGTTTTAATAGGCAAGGTAATGACAGCACCATCAGCAGAAGTTTCTATTTTAGGTAGTTGATTGCCAGTCTCTATGACCTCCCACATAGAATAATTAACCATCTGAATATACTGCTCTATTCTCATTCTCCATAGCTCATACTCTCTAGACTTGAGCATTGGCACCTTTGGTGCAGTAATCATGTGTGTAGTTTTTATGTGATATACTGTATATATGTTTTTACTCATGAGTAATCGTATATTTTAAATTTTAACTGGTTTATAGGAAACCTTATGGAAAGTACGATGTGTTTTTCAAGTCTAGCTCGAGCGAAATCAAATTTTTCTCGAACGCAGTCCGAGCTTCTCTCATGAAAGTTCGCCGAGATTCGACTATTCAACTTATTCCCACTCCTACTCGACCCTAATCTTGTCCATTCGATGGGTCCAAAAATAAATCATAACCAATAACCGAAATATACGGCATTTGCATGTATTCTTTTTCTTTAACTTATTTTAACGTAACCCCAGTCAGCAACATAACACTGTAATAACTGATCAGTTAAAAAAGATAGCAATCTGTGATCTAACACACACTACATCAATCACCAAACACCCCATGATTTGTTGTTCTTTTACATAACACCATTATTTTTATAAAAGTTTTTGTCTTTTCTAATTACGTTCGATTTTCCCATGTGGGTGTTTGATTTTCTTAAAAGTGTGTTTGTTTACAATGTTGGTCGTTTAAAGTTGTACACATTATGTGAAATGTCTCGGTGAATTTTTTTGCACTTTTTATGATATAAAATGCAGTTAAGGCTAGTGACAATAGATGACGGTGGTAAAGATCCAACGAGTAATTCGGTTAGAATAACGAATCAGTTGAGGGGTTTACATATGAGATTACTAGGACTCTTGTTGCTGTTTCTAGCTATTGGTGTTGTTTTTTCGATTATTAATATGTTTAAGATTCGTTATTTAGGTACTAATATTGTTCAAGGTAAACAATCTTGTTTTCGAGAAGCTGATAGTTTACAGGATTGGATTGAGCCTCCATCAACTTATATGCATATGTTGGATGACAGTGAGTTGTTTTGGAGAGCTTCGTTTGTTCCTCAAATTAAGGAATACCCTTTTAAGCGTTCTCGTAAGATTGCATTCATGTTCTTGACAAGAGGACCTTTGCCATTATCACCACCTTGGGAGAAGTTTTTTAAGAGGGAATGAGGGATATTATTCTATATATGTCCATACTATGCCTTCGTATCGTGCAAATTTTTCTTCGTCTTCAGTCTTCTATCAGAAGCAAGTTCCTAGTCAGGTTAGCCACCATTATCTCCCTTCTTTCGTTCATTTTCAATACTAGCTTTGCAAGTTGTTTTGGGTTGCGTTGTAGAGTAATTAAGCACTATGAAATAATATGAGGGTGTTTGTAATATTTATTTTGGTGTGTATCTACTTATTATATGTAGTTAGGCATTTTCTGGTATTTGGGTAAAACTGTGTATTTGAAAGTAAATAGACACTTATAATAAGCAGGTTGGTAGATAATCACTTCAATAAGCAATCCCAAACAACCTCCAAGTTTGGATAGGCTACTTTCAAGCTGATTACTTTCTACTAGGATTTTGAGATGATCATTGATCAGCTACATCTTAACACTTGATATCAATTATCTGATAATATAGTGATTAAATTAATTGGATAAAGAGTCAAAGAAAACAATAATTGATTATTAAAGCAAATGTAAGGTTACTAACTACCCATAACTTCTCTTGTAGGTGGTGGAATGGGGAATGATGAGTATGTGTAATGCCGAAAGAAGACTTCTAGCCAACGCATTGCTAGATATCTCAAACGAGTGGTTTGTACTCTTATCCGAAGCCTGCATACCTCTTCAAAACTTTAAAATTATATATCGCTATATAGCAAGATCAAGATTCAGCTTCATGGGTGCATTTGATGAACCCGGCCCTTATGGTAGGGGACGATATGATGAAAATATATTACCTGAGGTCAGCATTGACCAATGGCGAAAAGGGTCCCAATGGTTTGAGGCTAATAGGCAACTAGCTATTGATATCATAAAAGACCTCAAATATTATCCAAAATTCGAGCAGTTCTGCAAACCAGCTTGCTATGTTGATGAGCACTATTTCCCAACAATGCTCACCATTCAGTCACCACACTTACTGGCGAATAGGACACTTACGTATGTTGATTGGTCAAGGGGTGGTGCTCATCCAGCTACATTTGGAAAAAATGATATCACAGCTGATTTTTTCAGGAAAATTCAGCAAGATCATACCTGTGTTTACAATAATCAACCAACTTCAGTTTGCTACCTTTTTGCAAGAAAATTTGCACCTAATGCTCTTGATCTACTACTACGAAACTCCACACAATTTTTTGGCTACTGATTTCGAATCACTTTTGATCTTTATTTCAATAAATAGGTAAATTAACTAGCAGCATGTATCATGGTTGATCTGTACCGCAGCAAGATGAAGGTGATTTCCATTGCCTCCCTACGCTTATAAAACCCTACAGTTAGCATTATAAGCAACAAAATCATAACTTACCATCCCTATATCTATAGAGCATTGATTGACATGCCTAACTGGTATGCTTAAATGTATGACTAATCTTAAGTAGCAGCATCATGTTGGTGACAGCAAAAAGACCCACTTTTTCACAAACCAATAAATCATTGCCATGTTGATTTAGGCACTAGTTTAGTCATATTTTCAGGCATCTCAATCATTTTTCATATATGTAAACTAATGTGACAATCTTGATCCATTTATTTGCGAATGCGTCAATATGTGCTTTATCTATATTAGTTCAACTAAAAGACTTGGGTAAATTGGGGGAACAGGCTGAATTGGCTGAATGTTTATACATAATGCATACAACCTCATCTATGTCTTTATCAAAGTTTGGATTATTATTGTAAATACTGTTGTTTTTGCAAACACGATAAAACACATTCACTATTTACTGAAAGTACAGACAAAGAAGTGTTTATGGGTCAATCCAACCCTCCGTGGTCCTTTTCAAACCATACAAAAAAAGGACCCAGGTCAACATGAACTCGTTCTGACCCATTTTACCCAAAACCATTTTGACCAGCTGATGTTACTGCAGACGAAAAAGCAAACTGCTTACACTAAAGATATGTTAACTTTACAATAAACCATAGCAAACGGGATATTTTATTACATAGTATATGGATACATGATTTATGACGTCAAATATAAACAGATTCCATAATTGTAATAGTGCATCCTTATCATTTGCAGGTGAGATAAATTTTCTGCAAATTACGCCACCTGAGAAAACAATGGCACATGGTAGGAAGACGATATATGAAGAAAAAAAACTTTACAGTTCATCATGGTGTTTTTCGTCCAACTTTTGAATTTCAGTGAGGTAGTTAGCAACAAGGGAAGCATGCATTGCAGCACCAAAAGGAAGAATATCTTCATTAACTTCAAAAAATGGGGAATGGACCGAGGCAGGGTTTTTATTTGATTCATTCTTCATTCCAAGAAAGTAAAAATAACCAGGGATCACCTCTTGATACACCGAAAAATCCTCTGATCCCATTAATGGTAGCATGGTTTTAACGTTAGAAGGGCCAAGAACGTCCCCTGCAACATCTTGGAAATACTCGTGCAACCCGTTATCATTTATAGTAGCGGGGAAAAAAGGTTTGTCTTTTGAGGAAAACTCCACAGTTGCACTACACCTTTGTACTGTCGCTTGCCCTATTATGACCTATTTTTAATATAAATTTAACTTTGTTATATAGTTATCAGAATAAAATTTGGTCATTTGTGTATTATACATAAAATTAGTGCGGATAGCAAAACAAAGTAACTAATTTTAGTCTAATTTCTGTTTTGACTATCCAACCTATTCTTGTCAAGAAAAAACCATCTGAAGTTTCATACTTTTTTATTTAAGCGGTTATTTAAGACTGCATGTAATTCATGCGTCAGAGGCTCACCTCACGTGACTACACCAGGTCTAAGATACCACGCCAAGTCAGAAAAAGATATCAACATAGTCAAAAGTTACCGACAAATAAGCTGCCACATTATCCTTTTGACTAGTTACCAGATCATATCACCTTAAATCAAAAAAATTTAGAAGTTGGTATCTAATGTCTTTTTTTGTTAACTTGGATGGTTTTTTCTGGCCTAGAAATAGTTGGTAACCTAAATTAGAAATTGGACCCTAGTTAGTTACCTTTTTATACTATTAACCATTTATTTTATTACCTCCTGAATCCTCCGCTTAAGTTGCAAGAAAGTTTCTTTAGAAAAAGCTCGAAAGGTACCACCAATTGTGACTGAATCTGGAATAACATTAAAAGCGCCACCTCCTTGAAACTTGGCAACTGTGACTACCTGCATGCGTTCATCTTTTAGTACTCATTAACACAATGCTTATCACGTGTTAAGTTATTTAATTAGTAAAACAATTAACTTAACCTGAGAATCAAGAGGATCAGCTTCTCGTGAAACTAGCTGTTGCAAACTAAGGACGACGTTTGAAGCGGCTAATATAGGGTCTATAGAATGTTGAGGAATGGCTGCATGACCACCCTTTCCGGTTATGACGGCTTCAAAGAAGCCACTACCAGCCAATAGAGTGCCTGATCTAGACGACACTTGACCTAGAGGTAAATCTGGAGATACATGTAGACCAAATATTGCTCTCACGTTCTCAAGAACTCCACTTTCTACCATCTGTATTGCCCCTCCCCTGCCTTCTTCGGCTGGTTGGAAAACAAGGAGAACCGTCCCCTGTGTAAACCAGGAAATACGTAACCGGCATCAGTACAGGTGGCAATATTGACCCATTAACTTATGGCAGTTGATTTTGCACACCATCAAAATAACTTTGATCTCATTCAATTTGGTTTTGTAAATCACCTTCCTTTACTTAGCAAGGGAAACAGATCAAATGAGCCAAACGGGCCAAAATCATATGAAGTGTATATTTTAAGCATAAAACCTGTCGATAACTGAAATAATATAACTTGTAATCATGTTTGACACCCCAACTGTTTTGTAGAAATATAGTAAAAAAATTGTTCCGGGTCAACCTAATCCCGACTCATGCCAAAATGATCCAATACCAAACGGTCCAAACCCAATATTTCTACAACTCTATTTTTTCAAGTAAGAATCAATAACGTGTTTGGATTGGATTTATACTCACATATGCGCTACAATAGTTGCAAGAAACACGACAAACATATACAATATATTACAGGGTTCCCCATTTTGCTAACATCCATGGTCACTCTAAAATTCCGGAGGTGTTTGGCTGTCCATCTTGAAAGTAATTATTGCAACTTCCAGAATCAAAATACTAAAGATAAATCAATTCATAAAAGCTGAGGATGAATTGGTGATTTCACATGTTTCTCAAAAATCAGTTTGTCATGGTAGTCTCTTGTTTCTCCGAAACTGATTATCTTGACCCTAAATAATCAGGATTGTGATCCGGGGCAATTGAAACTGAGTCGTTATTAGCATTTTAAGTGTACATAAAAAAAAATAATAATAATAATTAAAAAAAAAAAAAATCCCTTCTAACTCTAGTCTTGTTTACAATCCAAACTTCATTCATTCATCTTTTATGTCTTCTTCCGTGATCCATTTCATGTCAACTCTAATTAGTTATAAAAAGGCCTACTTTACAAAGGGAACGTAGTTTCCCGGGAACCTTTTGGTTCCCGGTAACCGGCCGCATCGGCCCGGTAACCTTCGTTACCGTCAGCATTTGGTACTCCTCGATAGCTTCAATAGTTCACTGAATTTGGTGTAATAAACCGCAAGCCCTTCAGAAAGAAAGACATAATAAAAAAAAAAAAAAAAAGATCCGTATCAACATGGTGCACCTCAGAGGAGCGTGAAAAGGCCGTGGAGACTTTGACCGAATGAATAGGGATCAATTGATAGACATTTTTTTTGAGGAAGAGAATCCAGGATGAACGCTTTTTTCATTCGCTATGCGCTGACTGGATGCGTACTCGCGTGATCAATCGATGGACGGGGGAATTGCGTGAATGACGAGACCGGCCTAACCTAAAGTGGGTCCTCCCCCCCTTGATGGCGAATCTTGATTGACTGACACTAGGAACCGATTCGGAGAAAGAAGAAGCATGGCATGAGATAGGCGGCGGAAGAATTTCCGATAGCGAATTACTTGACTCGATGGATGGAGGTAGAGCCCTCCAACTCAAGCACGAAATCAATGTTGAGTCAACAATAATCCAGAGGGGCACCACCAAGCGGGATCGAGACCAGCCCCTTGTATATAGGGTTCCAAACCTGCGCTTCTTCAAATATCCCATCCCAGTAGGGGCTTCAAAGCTTGACTAAGAGAAAGTGGAAAGAAAAGGGGCAATCCAAACTAGGCTGCATATCAAAAATGTGTTGAACACAATTGCTTTTATTTAGGAAGATTGCATAATTTAGGTTTTCACAAATATGAGTATTAAATACTAACGTTGGGAGAGAAGTCCACCTCACTTGATAAATTAAGCAAACTGCTTTCCAAATAGGTTATTAGATGGATATATCAAATCCAAGAACACCGATTTACAATCTATGAAATGAAGAAAATATTTAAACAGGAGAATGCTGATTAAATTAAATCAACAAACCTTTAAAAGATGGCTGTTGTCTTTTAAAATCTTGGCTGCACCAAGAAGCATGGTAACATGAGCATCATGCCCACACGCATGCATCTTTCCAGGAACTTTACTTTTGTGTTCCCATTCCACCATTTCCTAATCATGAAAATAAAAGTTCTTATAATCAAAACATGAAAATCAAACGTACAATAAAAGGTTATGCTTATATCGAAAGTCAAGATATTTCCTTGATTATCACTTGTTAGTTGTCACAATCTCAAGTACAACTTAATAATCATTGTGTGGAACTCTTCTTAAACATACAACAAAAGTCTTTTTCCAATTGAAAATCAACAAATTTACTAACAAGCAATACCGATAACCTCAAACACAACACCTTAACAATTTTAGGTAACAAAACGAAATTTCTCTGCAACTATACATATATTCAAAATGCAAGTCAAACATACATGGTTAAGTTTATATCAAAAGTCAACATATTTCCCTAATTATCACTTGTTAGTTGTAACAATCCCAAGTACAATCTCTTTTTTTCGGGTACACCATGGTTTCCGACCTTTTGACAGGCTAGTTCACGAGGTTGCAAGTAGGTGAACCCACTGCCAAACTAGTTCACGAGACTGCAAGTAGGTAAAGCCCTCCCTTTTTAAGAAGGTTCGCGTGGCCACTTTAGGGTTGTATACACCTAGCAAGAATTGAACTTGAGCCCTCTCACATTTTAGTGATGATAGTCACAAGCTTTTTGCCACTAAGACACGCCTAAAGTGGTATCACTGAGCAACTATTCCTATAGTCAAAACTGTATCACTGTATCATTGTGCAACTCTTAAAGAAACAACAAAAGTCTTCTTTGGGTTGAAAGTCAACAGATTCCCTACAAATCACTATCAGTAACCTCAAACAAAACAATCTTAGACTACTAATACAAATCTATATCACTCTGCAACTGTTCATATAGTCAACATAAAGTCAAACATACAACACAAATCAATAGACTCCTACTTATCACCAGGGAGATGATTTGCACACTTAAATGTACAAAAAGTTAAAGCAGAATATTAATATTGTACAAATATCTACTGCATGCATTGGAGTGTCCCGATCAATATTTATATTGTACAAGTATCTACTGCATGCATTGGAGTGTCCCACTCACTTTTTAATGTGTGCAAATCAATTCCTTTTATCACTAGCAATAGGGGAATACTATACAAACACCCCCTATGGTCAACCGTAGAGCTGTAAACGAACTGAACGTTCAATGAACATTTCATGAACCGTTCGGTAAAAAGTTCGTTTATGTTCGTTTATTTATTAAATGAACGAACATGAACAATATTTTACGACCGTTTAGTTAAATGAACGAACATGAACATAATTCACGTCCGTTTATTTATGTTCGTGAACGTCCAATTACGTGTTCGTTAACGTTCGTTTACGTTCATTTATTTATTTATGTTCGGTATATCATATCTTTTAATTGTATAATTTTAAAATTAGTTTGTTTAAACAAAACAACACTTATAAAACAATATTAGATGCATAATTTAATAAAGTTTATGTTGTTTGTCTATGTTCATTTATGTTTGATCGTATATGTCCGTTTAGCGTTCGTTTAGGGTCTTAATGAACGAACATAAACGAACATGAACAAGTCATTTTCTTAATAAACGAACATGAACAAGAAAATTCGTCCGTTTAAGTGTTCGTGTTCGTTTATTTGTGCGGTTAAAATTAAATGAACGAACATGAACAAGGCCCCGTTCGTGTTCGTCCGGTTCGTTTACAACTCAACCGTACAAACCCGCGAAGCAGACAGTACAACAATCTGATACATGCAATGATTGCATACACCCCCTATAGGGGGTGTCAGGATAACATGCCTTTTATCCCTAGCAATAACCTGAAACACATTCCATTGTACTTAAATTTTTTGTGATTAATATACTTACCGGGGTAACCCTTTGCCCAAAAAATAACCTTAAAACACATCTTAACATTTCTACACGAGCAACTAAAACTATATCAATCTGCAACAGTTCATAACTTCCTATTGTCAACAAAAAGTCAAACACACAACAAAATCCTAGGTTACTATAAAAGTCAACAGATCCCTAATCATCACTAGCAATAACCAAACACAACTTAACAATCTAAAAAGTAATCAAAACAGTATCACTCTACAACTGTTCATATAGTTAAAACAAAAGTCAACAGATCCCTAAATGATCACTAGCAATAACCTAAAACACACTTACCAATCTTAACTAGTACTCCCTCCGTCTCAAATTATTGTCCACGTTTCTATTTTGGATGTCTCAAAAATAATTGTCCACTTTACATTCCATTTTAAGTAAGAAAAAGAGAATTTAGCGGGGGAATATTCTTTTTGAGTGGTTGAGATTTAAAAGAGAATTTACTGACAATAATTTTGAGACGGAGGGAGTAATTACTAGTACATCACTATAGTCAAAACAAAAGTCAAACATACAACAAAACTCAACACTAAATCTTAACAACCAAAACACAAGATCACAAATTTATCCAAACCTGCATAGAAAGAGCATCCATATCAGCTCTAATAGCAACAAAAGGAGGAGCACCAGTCCCAACATAACCAACAACACCAGTAACAGCAACAGGATACTTATACTCAATACCTAATCTACCCAACTCATTTCTAATAATCTCACTAGTTTCATACTCTTCATAACCCAACTCAGGGTTTTCATGTATCTTCCTTCTAATACCAACCATCCAGCTAAAAAACTCGTCATTTTTAGCAGTTTCTAAAAAATCTAAGCACAGCCCAGATGAGAAAAGTGAGGAAATGATTATTAGAAGGAAAGCCCATTTGGTTGAGTGCATGTTTTTTGGTGTTGTAGTGAAGACGGGTGCATTAGTTGAAAAAGGGTCAAAATGGTGTTTTTGTGTGTGTCAGTGTGTGTGTTTTTAGGTTGTGAGTGTGAGTTGAGCTGCGTGTCTGGTGTTGATTTGTTGCGCTGACGGTTGTAAGTTATAAATATCTTTGGTTTGGTTTGTTTTTTGTTTTTTGACATGAGGAACTCCTTTATAAAGAGTTGGCCCACGTGTGTGTCAGAGGAACCGTATTCAATTTGTATGCTATTCTTTCTAGCCGGGTACAACTTTGATTCTAATTTTTTTTAGCAACTATATCTCCCAAATTATACACTACAACTTTCTCATATGTTTTAAAGGGACCACAGCCATTTAATTGAAGAATTTCTCACATAACAAAAAGTATTATTGAGACACAAGCCATTTGGTTTTGATTCTAATTTTAATATCTTACGATTTTATGATGATAATACAAAGTAAAAATTATCTGTATTTTACGTAGGATTTTAGTAGGATTAAGATCTTATAAGATCTCGATCTTAATCATAGAATCTTAAAATCTAATCCGACTTATCGAACAGCAAGCTAAAAAATTACAAAATTATGAATTATGTTTGATAGAATTTAAAAAACAACATGTTAATCATTTTAAAATTTTCATATTTATAATTTAGTACAACATTTTCATGATTTCATATAAATTTGTATTTATGAAATATAATAATTTATATATTTGAATAATATTACAAAGACTATTAAAAATTGACATTATAATTGGATTTTAGGATTCTGATCCGATCTCACGATTTCGATCTTGTAAAAACGAATTCGATCTTGTAAAAACAAAAATGATCCTAGATAGCATCCCGATCTTGAAAACTTTGCTTTACCGAGTTTATAGTATTTTCATGTCATTTCATAAACATCTCATGTTACCAATTTAATTTTATATCATTTGTTAACAGGTTTCTGTCATTAGTTCATACACATGAATCAGTATATTGACAACTTTATAAACTTTGTGCTTCAATGAAAGTTTATGTATATAAACTACACATAGGCTCCAAGTCATCATAGAGATGCTCTTACTCATAATAAGTGTTCACTTATAAATTTTAAATCAGTCAAGACATTTTTGAAAAGTAAAATTAGGATTTTATTGGATGAAAGTAAGATAACTCTTCTCTGAGACTAGTTAACAATGAACATTTATTATGAAACAAAAGGTGAAAAAATTGACCTGTTCATTTGCAAATTAGCGTTACACCATCTTCTTCTCTTTCATTTGTTCCGCCTTATAATTCTTAAGAGACAGGCATCTCTTTCCAAATTACACACACTTCACTCAAACACACACACGAATTTCGATTTCATCACAGGATGCTCGCCGATAAGCTTCAAAAGCTATCACTCACGCGCACAAACACCCCTTTGTAACAATGCTGATGCGCGACACACCCTTTCTCCCATTTGGTGATGGCTCATATTGGTAAAATTTAGTTATTTTCAAATAAATAAAGACAACTTCTAGTGTTCCAAAATCAAAATTCATCACGATACCACAACTTTGCTCAACCATTTTTGTTAGCTAGAAGTTTTATCACCATTCTATCATTTTTTTATCTTGACATATATCTCCCACAAATACATATCCTTTTATAAAAGAAAAAACTAAAAGAAAAGAGGAAAGGAGATCAATTTTTCTTTGCCGATTTACTTACCTCGATCCACCCACAATAGAGGCGTCGATGCATGTCAATGCTTTTCTTCTCATGTTGAGCATAACCAACCAATACCCAGTGTATGTGTTATAATGATCAACAACGTTGGCTGATTCAAAACACAAGCTAGATTAGACATTCATTAAACACATGTTTGGGTTTTGTGCACGTTCGTAATCTTATAAGTTATTGTTATTCTTGTTTTTGTGAAGTGAGATTAATATTGTTGGATTAATTTGTATCACATACATTTCGTATATGGTCAGGAAGATAGTTTACAAGATCACTTGCTACTATTTTGTTAAGTAGCTTATTTAGAATAGCAGTTTCAAGCTGCGCTGCTTATTTAACATGTTAAGTTTAGTTAATTACAAAATAGACACCTTAGATTTAGAACGTGTTTGGAGGACAAACCTAATGGAGAAGGTGAACAATTTTAAATCCAAGTGATTATTTGTTTAACTAAAGAGTATCTCAAATATAATATGCGCTCAAAGTTATTAGGTCATTTTTTAATCTTCTGCTAGTGCGACAAAAAACTTTTTCCATGGATCTTAACTTATTCTTCAACTCACACAACAAATGTTTAAATAGGTTAAGCAATAGCAGTGGCGGATCTTGAAGTTTTTAGTGAAGGGGGCCGGAAATTTTTTTGTCCTATCGTTATATTAGGGTCTTCTAATTCGGGGGGGCCGACTTAATAAATATAAATTTTTTCGGACGAAATATGGATAAGTTAGCACTACTGAGCGAAAAAACGGGGTGCCCCCCAACTAAGATCCGCCATTGAGCAATAGGTTGAGTAATACCAAAATATTGCTCAAAGAAATCATTTTCTCCAATGCATTAAGCTTTCTTCAACCCATTTTTGACAAAATGCCGGGGTAACGTGAGCACATGTACCGGGTAGGGTTATGCACCACATCGGGTGTTCTAACAAAAGATAACGGTTAATGTTTACGTTTATTTATTTTCTCAACCTGTAACATAACTAAAAAGAAAAAACAATCTAAAATGAAAATCATGTCATTTTCTTATAGAAATATTAATGGCCCCTCAAAAGGGCAAAACCACGTGCGTAATTGGTACAAAATTATATGTAAGGACTAATTGAATCATGTGTGTCACATTTTTATTGGGTGCGTAATGATTATAGCAAGTGCAACGATGAAGGTTCTTGGGGGTGGGGGGCCATTCATTGTTTGTTTATTGGGTAAATTTCACAGATAGTCCCTGAACTTGACCCCGTTCTTCCGTTTGGTCCCCCGTTTTGGGTTTGTGGCGAACGGGGTACCTCAAGTTCACCCATGGTAAGTATGCTGGTTAAGTTACTAAAATGCCCTTTCTTTTTCTCTTAATTTACAAACACATATAACATCCCATCTATTTTTCTCACGCCACATTTATCCGCTGACTGAAACCCGCTGGAAGAGGAAATCAAAGCTGATATAGATTTAGGTTTTGAGAAAGGAAAAAGAGACGGGGATGTTGGAAAATCAAAATGATAAATGTGGACGCCGTTTTTTTATAAGAGATTGATGGTTAAGTTTGTTCGTTTGAATGCTTTTGTTTGATAAGTTAGTTGTAATAAATGACTTGGCTATTAATTACATTATTAACTCCGTCCCATATAAGTGTCCATAATGAATCTTGGGATGTCCCAAATTAAGTGTCCAGGAATATTTTCAACCAATGAGAAGAGACTTTAGTGGGTAATAGTGATATTTGATTGGTGGACAGTGTAGTTAGTGGAATTTCCTAAAACTTTGTGCATTTAGAAGTGGACACTTAATATGGGACGGAGGGAGTACATTATTAACTTATGTTTTATTGTTTATTTAGTTGAATTTGGTGACTTTTTGATGATTTAGCTACATAAGTTAGTTGTTTTAAGTGTTTTGTTATAGTTGTTGAGTGCAGCCGTGTGGATAGTGTTGAATTGGAGGAGATTGGTGGTTTAAAGTTTGTTAATTTACCTTAACTTTAGTGTATTAGTTGTTAATTTAGGTGATTTAGTTTGTTATTAGTGTTGTGTTGGAATTGAGTATAATGTTTTTTTTTTTTTTTTTGATGAATCAGTCGTGAATAGATATGAAATACTTCTGATTGGCATTGGATGAGCACTTGTTAAGTAATTTTTTTAATTGAATCAGATTGATTGATAGGTTTGTTGATATAGTTTATGTTTAGTGCTTTGTTTGATGAATTTAATTTTTATAAACATAACATAGCTTTTATAGAGATTGCATTAGTAGGTGTTGGATGGAATTTGTTCGGTAAGTGGTGCTCAATTGAAGCTGGTTGATGGTTTAAGTGTGTTGATTTGGTTTCGTTTGAGTGAGTCAGTTGTTTATGAACAGACATTAGTTTTTATTGGTGTTGCATCATTAGGTGATGCGTGAAATGTGTTTGTTAAGTAGTCTTGGATTGAGCTGGTAGATGTTTAAGTGTGTTGATTTACTTTGTATTTTTACTGTTGTGTTCGAAGAATCACTTATTCATAAGAAGAGCGAAGAATTAAGAACCAAAGATGAGATCATTGCTGGCAAAGAGAAGGCAATTGCTGAGAAAGACAAAGTGATTAAAGCAAAGTCAGATAGCGTTGCTTCGTTGCAAAGTGAAGTAGCTTCTCTTAAGGTAAGACTAGCATATGCGGTATATTAAACTTTTATTGATTGTTTTCGTGAAAGCATTATAAATAGTGTGATAAATTTGTCTTCATATGTTTGGTAGGTTAAAGGTTCTTCTGATGCTAAGGAGCAAGTCCAAAAGGCTCATACACGAGCCCATGAATTGGAGAAGCAGGTTTGTGTGCAATGATTTATTTTTAAAAGTGTGTCAAGATCGACATTCCTTGGTGGTTAATGGTTTTATGTTTCTTATTGCAGGTGGAGAAACTTCAGTTGGAATTGGATCTCAAGGCCGGTTTAAGGGAGGTGTTGGAAACTCGAACCAAAGAGTTGGAGAAGAAGATGCTCGGAGTAGATCCTAAGATTCAGAATGTAAGTTCTTATATTAATGTGTTTGTTATGTATTATATGCTCTCGTCAAAGTGACGAATCAAAGCTGATATAGATTCAGGTTTTGAGAAAAGAAAAAGGAACAGGGATGTTGGAAAATCAAAATGATAAATGTAGACGCCGTCGTCACTTTTATTTTGAGTTTGTGAAGTGATGGATGGAAGCACTTCAAATGAATCATATTCATCTTCAATGTCACCTGTTTCATTATCTCATAATTCTTCTTCTTCTTTTGTTTATAGATGATTTGTATGGTAAACGTCGTCAGATTGAATCCGGTCTGTAAAACTCGATAATTGGCTTTCCTTTGATCTGCACGATGAGCGTACAGAGTTTTGTGTGCGAGGCAATTCTGGCCTGTGTTTGGTTGTCATTGTGTTAATTGCTATGTTCTGTATAGTATGTGCTCTTAAGTAGATCTGTAATCCTGATTTTGTATAGAAAGCACTTCTATTTTGGCACTCTTGTAGTTGAGAACTTGAGATGACCTTGTGGCTTCAAATACTATCAGAATTATGCATCCATAATAATAATATTACAACTTCGTTTTGCGAACCAATGCATATCTGTTAGGAATTAAGCTTAAGCAGTTAGTACGGCTGAAGATGGAAGTTAGTACTGCTGATGAGTTTTAAAGACAAGAGCAGTTCGTACGGTTGAATATAGAAGTTAGTACGGATTATGACTTTGTGAAAGATAATTATAGAAAAGATATTGTGTATATCTTATACGATTAGGTTGATAGTTATCTTGTAAAGGAATCCTTAGTCTATAAAAGGATTGCCTAGGTTAAAGTTTATGAACGAATTAGTATCGAGTTTTTGTTAAGATTCAAGGTTGTAAACCCTAGTACTAATTAAGAGTACTCGTATTATTCATTAATAATATTGAATCGTTGAAGTTGAAGTATATTGTGTTCCTTGTTCATTCATTGTTGATTCGTTCATACAAAACACAAACAAACAAATCTTCTAAGTGCTAGCTAGTAAATTCCGCGTGCTAGACTAGACATCATTCAAAGTATACATCTAACATAAGGAGTGTGTGTAGATCCGGTCAAGTGGTATCAGAGACAGGTTGCTGATACTTTGGTTTAGAAGATCCAAATGAATTTGTTTAAGAAGAAGATGGACATGGAGACAACAACAAGTCAGACTAATATTGCTGCTATGCTTCCAATGCTTAAACCCAATGAGTTCGATATGTGGCGATTAAGAATTGAGCAGTTCTTCCAAGTTCAAGATTATACTCTCTGGGAGATTATTGAGGATGGGAATTCGTTCAAACCTACAACTACAACAACCGTTGTTGAGGGTGTCACTGAAACTAAGGTGCAAACTAAGCCAACCACTACTGAAGAGAAGGCACAGCACAAGAATGATGTTAAGGCGAGAAGTTTGCTTCTGATGACTATTCCCAATGATCAGTTGTTGAATTTTAGCAAGTTTAAGTGTGCTAAAACCCTTTTTGAAGCTATTGTTGCAAGATATGGTGGGAATGAAGCCACCAAGAAAACTCACAAGACCCTTCTCAAGCAACAGTTTGAGAATTTTTCAGCAACAAGCAACGAGTCACTAGATCATATGTTTAATAGACTTCAAAAACTAGTGAGTCGACTGGCTGTTCTAGGAATTGAGATGCCTCAGGAAGATCTCAACTCTAAATTTCTGAGAAGTCTACCAACTGAATGGGCTATGCATGTGGTTGTATGGAAAAACAAGCCTGATATAGATTCCATGAGCTTAATGGATCTCTATAGCAACTTCAAGATAGTTGAACATGATGTTAAGAAGTCTGCTGGATCAAGCTCAAGCTCAAGCTCAGGGAATTTGGCCTTTGTATCAACTCCCAGTACCTCAAGTCCAGATGAAGAAGTTCAAGTGACTGGAGCAGTTGGTACTGTTAGTTCCAATATTGGTACTGCTAGCACTTCAAGCAGTACTAATGGACTCTTGGATGAGAATACTTATTGTGCTTTCTTGACTACTCAGCACAATGGAAGTATGTTGACTCATGCAGATCTTCAAGAGATTGGTGAAGATGATATTGAAGAGATGGATATCAAATGGCAGCTCTCTCTTCTCAGCTTGAGAGCTAAGAGATTTTTGAAGAAGACTGGCAAGAAGATTGTCATAAACAGCAATGATGTTGCAGGGTATGACAAGTCCAAGATTGAGTGTTTCAATTGCCACAAGAAAGGTCATTATTCAAGGGAGTGCAGATTGCCAAGACAACAGGATGGCAAGAGTAGAGGATTTGGAAGCAAGTCAAGAGTGGTGGAAGTTACTGACTCAAGCTCAAAAGCCATGGTTGCCATTGATGGCTTAGGGTTTGACTGGAGCTACATTGCAGAGGAGGAAGCAGAAGCATCTACAGAGATTGCTCTCATGGCATTTTCAGACTCTGAGGTACAAGTTTCTAAATGTTCTAAATCTTGTGAAGCTTTAAAAGATCTAGAAACTCTTAAGAAAAGATATGAGGATCAGAGAAAAGAGCTAACCCAAACTGCTTTTAACTTAGCAAATCATAAGAGGGCTTTAGCTGTGTTAGAAGAACAAATTGTTCATTATAAAAGTAATGAGTCAAAGTTTTCTGATGATATGATTATTGTTAAGAGAGACTTAATGTTTAGAGAGAATGAAATTAGTGTGTTGAAACATGAGCTAGAACAGGTTAAGAAAGCAAAGGAGAACATTCAAATGACTGTTGACACACTAGAATTTGCAACTCAGGGTGTTAGTAAGATTGTTGAGTGTCAGATCCTCAATAAAGCTAAGTCAGGCCTAGGTTATAAGTCAGTTCCACCTCCCTATAGAGGAATTCCAACACCCCCAGGCATAGACTTAGAACACACAGGACTACCTGAATTTCAACTACCTGAGCTTAAATATGGTCCTCAACCTAAAAAGAATGTAGTTGATAAACCTGTGTGTGAGAATGCTAGTGATAAATCACTATCTGAGGACAAGGTGTCCTCTGATAGGTTCTCAAGTAAGGAATCAGATTCTCCAACCATAGAGGAATGGACTTTTGATGATGAGGGTGATCAGGCTGTGGTTAAGCCTGTTAGTGTTAAAGTTGAAGAACCAAAAGTTCCAAAGATGGTTAAACCTGAGACAGTTAGGCCTAGATCAAATGCCAAACCTTTTAGACCAACAGTTAGGTATGCAGAAATGTATAGAACCACAAACAAGCCAAGAGGTAACCAAAGGAATTGGAATGGCCTCAAATCTCACCAATTAGGGGATGATTTTGTCTGCTATATGAAAGCTTGTTACTCATGTGGTAACTTTGACCATCTTGCAGATTTTTATGATAACTGGTTGAGTGGATATTTAAACCATAGGTTAAGCATAGCAAGACTTCAAACTCTTCCTAGGAATGATAGAATGATACCCAGATCAGTTCTATTAAAGTCTGGCCAAAGACCAATTCAAACTGCTAGACCAGCAGTTCAGCCTATCAGACCAATTAGACCTATTCACTCAAGGCCAACAGTTCAAGGTGCAAATTTTTTTTCCAAATCAGCACCAACAACTGTTAAGAGACCATTTCAAAACAGACAAGTAGTGAAAAACCAAGTTTGGAAACCCAAGGTAACAACTAACAAGCCAGCAGTTCCAACTGCTAGCAGAGTAATTGGTACTGGTTTTAATAAAAACACTGCTAAGGGAAATATGGGTACTGGAGTGAATGCATCAGCATGTTGGGTTTGGAGACCCATCAAACCCAATGGTGCTAAAATTGTTTTGAAAAGAATGAATTATGTTGATGCAAGAGGAAAGCCTAAGTCTGTTTTGGCTTGGGTTCCACAAGGAAATTAATTTTTCTTTTTGAGTGCAATGTTAGTCATATACTTTTATATTGTGAGATAAGTTCTTTGTGGCTTGTTTCTTTGTTTTTGGACTAACACTTGCAGGTTTTGGATGATAAGCACCAAGGAATTAAATGCTTTATGTTTTGGACTAATGGTGATTTGGAGCTCAGTGTGTGATCTTTGCACACAACAAATGGTTATTGGTTCACCATGTCTAACCCACATAAGAACTAACTAGTCCAGAGCAAACGGTTTCTGGTAAAGACTAATCAAATCCGTTAATGGTTGACAATTTACCAAAAATTGTATGGTTATCAGCTCACCATATCTAAGTGTGAAGAGTTGACTAGTCCAAAGCAAACGGCTATTGGTAAAGACATATCAAATCCGTTGATAGCTGATAGTTTGCTAAAAACTATGTTTGAGCCATGGTATTTTAAAATCCTTTTCAATAAGTTCATACGGCTCAACAAAATTTTTCCAACAGTTGGTACGGTTAATGCAAAGTTAGTACGGCTCAACTAGCCGTTGTAAAAATCTGTCAGTAATTAATTTTATAGCCGTTGGGGTAAAACCGTTATTCTTAAGGTACTTATAGGGATTTTTCTAGAAGATAATTATCTTTTTACCATAAATTTATTTATTCTATTTCTCAAGATAATTTATCTCATACGCATATTTCGCAAAACCCTAAACAGTACCTATAAACTCCAATAGGCTACATAAAACCTCAATTCCACTTTATACGATCATCTTATTGCTATAATCTTTCATTCTTCATCACTAAAAATGGCTGAATTGGAATTTGTTAAGCGTCACAATCAGGTTGCATTTCTAGAGAAAACAGAGGAAGGAGATGGACCAAAGTTTTATGAGATTGTGGACTTTCTAAATCACTCTCACATAAGGTATGCTCTAACCGTATCTCCTACTCTTTATGTCTCGCACATCACACAGTTCTGGCAGAATGCTACTTTCTTGACTAGTGAAGATGGAGACTTAGAAATTCATTCTGAAGTGGATGGTGTATCTTTTGTTGTTACCGAGTCTATACTTAGGAGACATCTTAAATTAACAGACTCTGATGGTATCAATACTATGCACAACACTGAAATATGGCATGAACTTACCAAAATGGGGTATGATACATCCGAACACAAATTAACTTTTCAAAAAGGATGTTTCTCACCTCAATGGAGATTTTTGATACATACCCTTTTACATTGTTTAAGCCCTAAAAAGACTGCTTGGGAGCAGTTCAGTAGCAATATTGCTATTGCTCTCATTTGTTTGTCTACAAACAAGGTTTTTAACTTTTCAAAATTTATTTTTGAGGGTATGGCATCTAATGTAAACAGCAAAACCAAGTTTCTAATGTATCCAAGGTTTGTTCAAACTCTTTTGAATAAAAAGACATACCTGCTTACAAAACCAACAGAAACTTTTGCTACTCCTAGCCTTCAATCAAAAGTTTTTCAAAACATTGCTATGGCTAGTAGGCTTTTTCAAGGTGAAATAGTTCCATTGTTTCCTGAAATGCTTCAAACTGAAGTGGGTGAAGGTTCAGTACAACCAACTGATCCCCATCACACATCTACTTCAACTCCTGAAAGGACCCAAACATCCCAATTTCATATCACTTATAGGAGAAGGGAAACACCCAGAGTGATTCCTAGATCCTTTCCCCATGATTCACCTCTCCTAGCAGGTAACACAGCTAGATGTGATGAGGGTAGTACTTCACATACTGAATTGATGGAATTGTGTACCAAACTAGTTGAGAAGGTAGAAACTTTGGAGGAAGAACTAAAGAAGAATAATGAGGAACTCAAAGCTCACAAAAGGAATTTTGCCAAGGTCTACACCAAATTGACTCTTAGGGTGAAGAAACTTGAAGAGCAGTTAAAGAAGAAAAAGGCAAAGGTAGTTTTGGATTCTTCTGATGATGATGACTCAGATGATTTTGATGGTGATGATGGTGATTCTCCCAAACAGGGGAGGAAATCAGATAAAGGTAAGGGAGATGGATCAGGTTCTCAGGGGAGGCAAAATGAAGAAGAAGAAAATTTTGATATGGGTTCTGGTAATGTAGATATGGAAGTAGAAGAACAGACACATGAAGCAGTTCAGACTGGTACTCAAGAAGCTGAAGAAGTTCCAACTGTTGAAGAAGTTCCAACTGCTGATACAGAGCATGAGACAGTTCCAACTGGTGATACTACGGCTGAAGATGAATATGCTAGAAAAGGGGAAGATAAGGGTAAAAAGCCTATGACACTAGAAGAAGCTGCTCAAGAACAAGAAGCTGCTAAAGTATTAGAAAAGCTCAAGAAAACAAAACCAAGAACTCAGGCTCAAATAGAATTTGATGCAGAAGTAGCAAGAGAGATTCTAGACAAGGATTTAGCTGATGAACAAGCTCAGATAACTCAAGATGCAGAATTAGCAAGGAAGATAGCTGCAGATGATGTAAGGAATATAGCTGAATTCATGGATAGAACAAGATCTGAAGAAATTAATCAAGAGGAGTTCAATGAGCAACTACAATACTTGTTGGATTTTGATTTGATTGTGAGAGCTCATGCTGGAATGATTCTTAAAGACAAGGAATTAAGTGAAGAAGAAAAGTCAGAAAAACTCAAAGAGTTCATCTTGTCAAAGAACAAAGAAGTTACTCGGAATGACTTAGTGCAGAGAATTAGAGAAAGGCAAGAGTCAGGATACAAGACAAAGTTGCCTACCAAGAAAGAAAAAGTCAGTTTCATGAAGCATTATTTGAAGAATCAAGCAAATTACAAGATGAGTGACTTTACTGGAAGGTCAGATGCTGAGATTGAAAAGACTTTCTATGAAACATATGCAAGACTGAATACTTCAAGCAAGGAGGATATCACAAGGAAAAAGAAAAGAGAACCACAAGTTCTGGAATCTGATAGTGCAAAGAAGTTGAAGTCTGGTGAAGAAGGTTTAACCAATGAGCAAATCAAGAATATGATGGTGATAGTTCCAGAGTCTACAAATATCAAACCATTATAAGTCAAATATCCTATCATTGGCTGGGAAGTTTTCACTGATGGAAGGATGAAGGGATGGAAGATAATAAGACTTGGTGATATTACTGAGAGGTATAAGCTGTTTGAAGATCTACTAAAAGGTTTTGATAGGGAAGATCTTAATCAGTTATGGAGCTTAGTAAAAGAAAGATTCAAAGTTCAAGATCCTATTGAAGACAAAGATAAAGAGTTATGGGTGCAGCTGAAAAGGATTTATGAACCTGATAGAGGAGAATCAATGTGGAGATTCCAAGCACAAATCGAAGATGTCTCTTGGAAGTTATTTGATATGTGTGGAGTGCACAGAGTTTCTACTAAGGACGGCGTAGAAATCTATATGTTAGTGGAAAAAGATTATCCACTCAGATCAAGTGTTTTAACATCTAGGTTGTATATAAAACTGAGGGTTGAAGAAGATTCTGAAATGGCAGATTTGTTGGTAACAAAGATTTTCAACCTTGCAGAACAAAGAAAGATCAGTAGTAAGAGACAGTTATGAAAGGTGTTTGGAAGAATCCCCCTCATATAGGAGATGAAGCTTAATTTGAAGAAACTTAGTGATTTGGGAAGAAATCATAAGTTTAGGGGAGGATTGTTAGGAATTAAGCTAAAGCAGTTAGTACGGCTGAAGATGGAAGTTGGTACTACTGATGAGTTTTGAAGACAAGAGCAGTTCGTATGGTTGAATATAGAAGTTAGTACGGATTATGACTTTGTGAAAGATAATTATAGAAAATATATTGTGTATATCTTATACAATTAGGTTGATAGTTATCTTGTAAAGGAATCCTTAGTCTATAAAAGGATTGCCTAGGTTAAAGTTTAGGAACGAATTAGTATCGAGTTTTTGTTAAGATTCAAGGTTGTAAACCCTAGTACTAATTAAGAGTACTCGTATTATTCATTAATAATATTGAATCGTTGAAGTTGAAGTATATTGTGTTCCTTGTTCATTCATTGTTGATTCATTCATACAAAACACAAACAAACAAATCTTCTAAGTGCCTGCTAGTAAATTTCGCGTGCTAGACTAGACATCATTCAAAGTATACATCTAACACAAGGAGTGTGTGTAGATCCGGTCGCAGTTAATGTGTCGCTTAACATATATCTTGTACGCATTAATTGGGAGTTTTCTTTTATTTGAAAAAGTGGTAAAGTGAAGAGCAGATTAACCTCGTACTGATTCTAATCGTTATCAAATTAATGGGTCGGTGGTCAACGTGAGGTAATGGATTTTTTTACTGCTGCTACGCTTATCATTCTACTGCTCCACATATTCTTTCTACTGCTGGTTACAATTCCTGCTGCTCGTATTATTAGTTTCTACTACTACGTTCACATGCCACTACTGTTCATTGTTATACTACTGCTCGACTTTTGAAAGTATTCTGCTGCTAGTAGTTTTTAGTTAGACATATATGCATGTGTTACGAGGAGTAAGGGGAAGTCGAGATGGGTTTAATATCAGATTATTTATATTTTGGTTCTCGGCTATGTATGGACTTATATGGTGATCGCACACATAGGAGAAGTTCACACACACAAGAGATTTTTAGTTTTGGTTAAAGAACTATTCTTTATTGTTTACTACAGCTTGATATCGTATATTATTGTTGTCATCTTTCAAACCTAATGCGGAATTAGGATGCTCATTCATGGATGGTACAACATGGTGTTCGTTATTATTGTTGGTTAGTTATTCGACAAGTTCTTTCAAATGGTTAACATATGGGTTTCAGGGGAAGCTTAAGTGTTAAAATGATTAACCATTTATATGCTACATCGAGGTGAAGGTTTTCATGATTGCTCATTGGTATTTTTACTGAAGATTTGGGATTTTTCTGTCTTGGATTCATTTATAAAAGAAAGCATTTTGGTGTTCATTCATGGAGGGCGATTCAAGACATTGGAAGAATAAATTGGAGGTATGATACTGGTTCGTAGTTATGAATATCAAGGTTGCATATTTTTGTTCCCTATTTGATGATGACAAAAAGGGGAAGAAGATTTATATTGAATATTGCAGCTTGAAGATCCTTGATGATATGCATGGCTTAAGGGGAAGTTCGTTTATCTTTCATACATATTAACTTCAGGGGAAGTTCGTGCTTACTTGGTTTTGTCATTATCAACTAGGGGAAGATTGTTGGGAATTATATTTGAGTTGATAAGACAAAACAATGAAAGATGAGGGACTTATGGAGACAAAGGATGAAAATTTATAAAAGGAAGAAGATCTTTTATATTTTTAGTATATATCCTTTGTAACCCTAATCCTCTATTATATAAAGAGGGTTAGAGGCGTTCATTATTGTGTGTGTGTGTCAAGATGTAACACCCCAACCCAATAAGGGTAAAGATGTCACACTAATGGTTTCACATCAGATCAAAACAAAACATACATTTCAAGTAATACAAAAATTCTCAAAGGTTACAAATGAAATTCTGAAATTTACATGGTTGCAATGGAAACAAAACTAAACACTAAGTCTGCAAAAGCAACTCCTTCTAATGGTCTCTACTTCAGAACACTATCAAAGTCTTCTAAGTTCAAAAGTCTCTTCACTCATACCCAAACCCGTCGTCCTGCTTATTACCTGCCGCACACGAAAAGAAAACGTGCGGCTGAGCTTAAAAAGCTCAGTGAACAGATACATATACAAAGCAAAGAATAACGAAACAGAATATAATATGGGCAATGGGAATGTCATAAGGTATAAAAGAAATAAATGGATAATAAGAGAAGAGTAGGATAGTCATCTACCACGAGCCCAGAAACTCAAAGTCATAATCTCAACATCATAGTCTCAAAGTCATAATCTCACAATCAGAGGGGATACCTCTCAGGCAACCAGATAATATGAGGGGTGTCCTCATGTATCAAAAGGGTGGAGTGATCAGCTCCCAGAAATGTGAAAGGCATGTATTGCACACAGTACCAGTCACCTCAAAGTCATAACTCAAAGTCATAGTTAAATCCACTAAACATACAAATCTAGGATTGCAATCCATACGCCCCCAAACTCAAAGTCATACTCAAAATCATAATCTCAAAGTCATAATGGCCATATCATAATATAAGAGGGACGGTGTGAGAAATCACTCACCCACACATGAGTCATGCCAGTGGTGCATCACAGATATGGCCAGGTTACCTTCCTGGCTAGGTAACATAAAATGGCTCGGGTATCAAACTAAGAGTCAGGTCTCAATGTCATATCAAGGTGCATTTCAAGGTCAAATCAGAAGGTATATCTCAAGGTCATATAAAAAAGTTCATGTCAAAAGGATCATGGCAAAGGTTTAAATCATAGCTCAACATCAATGCATAGGTGAAAAGACACCCTTACTAAAAAGGGTAGAGTATCCGTACCTTATACCGCAAGTGAAACTACATCTAGAAATACCAAGATCGGAAACAAACTCCATCTTCAGCGAATCTCAAGCCTGGAACGAGAGTGTAGAGACCAAGCGAAAACAGAAATCAAACTCAATGTCACATGCGAACACAACCTTTACCATTGGTTTCGAGACATATACATTTACGAGCAGAAGTGATTCAAGTTGACATTGCAATTAGCCATTAAACATGAGTCTGATTCCAGCTAAATGAGGGCCGCGACCGAACTCGAACAACCCGGTACAACGCCAACTCGAACCCAAAACCCTTGACATACATAATCGCTACACGTATGAATTCACAAGCTCACTTCGTGGCCCACCCATGAAGACCAGATCGAAATACAAACCAAGGTAGAAACCAAGCTCGTACCTTACTTTAAAAGGGACGGATCAAAGTCGAATTCCAGTATGAACACCGACACAACACTATGGCCAGATCGAGATCGAGATAGAATGAAACCAAAACTATAATACGTACACAAACAGGAATTCTAACGAGATAATAGTCGGGTGACCAAGACTTGTCTTCTAACAACTCACACACATTCGAATACATGAAGAAAGGATTTTTGGTGTTGTAGTTTAAGGTTGATGACCATATGAAGTAATGGGAGCAAAACGAGATCTATATCTATAAAAACTTATCGATATACTCGGAGTGTATGATATGTTCGAATCTTCATTTTAAAAGAGGAAAAACGTGTGGAGCGGTTGTGGTACCAAGTTTTTAGCAACAGAGTTGGATTATACAAGGAAATAAGTCAATGTTGATATGCTCATTGAGATGTCACATTAATGAAATATCTTAAAATATTCATTTCATTGCTGTACTAACCAATTTTTTCTTCATATATTGGAATGGTTTTAAATTGGTATTATAACTTCCATATAAATTGGTCAAAGCGTGAAATACATGTGAGTAGATACGGTTTTATAATGTGTTTACTTAGTTAGAAGGAAACTTAGGATATACATTTAGTACATTGAGGTTTATTATTTATCATGTAACTTAAATGTATAACTTATAGATTTTAATATGTCATATAATTATAATTTATACTTAGGTTAAATTTTAAAATGGTGCACAATTTATGGTTCCAATATTTCGGGTTTTACACAAGATGTAGACGTCTATGAAAGGTGTAAGTTGTGTCTAGGCATCGAGTTCCTACAACGGATGCCTAGGTTTTGTATTGTTAGTGTTAGGAGATGATGGCGAAGAACCTTAGTGATAATAATAATATTTTGTATGTTATTCCGCTGTGCTTATTATTATCATTGCGCTAATTATTTATCCTAGATCAAGGTCTAAACAACCTAGAGTCCAAAACGGTCCAAGAACTTATTTGATGATGGCGTACATAAGTTCTTACAATATCCAAGTCTATACCTCAACAAAATGTGAGTTTTTGTCATTATAGGTTTAGCATTCTTTGTGTTATGATAGCATTTAGCCATTTAGTGATTGTACCATTTCATTTGAAGCTTTGTAAGTTTGTAGCCATTCATTTCATACTGTATAATAAAGTTTTTCAATTGATTTATGAATGCTAATCTACATTATAACATTGTGTTTTGTAGATGGGTATAATGGTGACGACTGGCAACTATTTTGCAGCTCAGTTTCCGAATGCACGACATCTCATAATCTTCCTGGTGTAACAGTTTTTGAAGTCAAAAGTCTATTTTCTGCATGTTGATTTTTTGAGACAATGGATAAAATGGGAAGTGGACACAAGGAACTGAGATACATCTTCAGACTTGAGAGCTTAGGTTGCCTTTCAATAATCAAGTTTTGTTCCAGACCATTAAGGGTAATTAGATTAATATGTTAGGATGGCCATTACGCGGGAAGTATTGATGCCATTACTTTTGTAACTCGGGTCACTGACTCAACTCGACTTCCTTTTGGTCTGTACTTGTACATATCGATATCCAACTTTATAATTCGTACATAAATGGGATCAGAACGTATTTGAACCATAGCTTGCAGACCGTTTCTTAATTATGTTCTTGATATGTGTAAATAGCAAGTGATTATCATTCCAGACATAGATTGTCTTCAAATTGGCATTGCTAACCAGGATGACAGGGGCTCACTTCTCCCTTTGTTCTTTTGACATGAGAACTCAAAGATACGAGTTCACGGCTCAACTCAAACCAACCCGCCTGACCCATACTAATCACTTGAAACCCCAATTTGACCCAAACCAACTTCACCCCATTACCCAAGCAACTTGCTGTGTGGACTTTTCTGTGCATTTAAGAACCCATTCTATAACAACTTTAAACATTTCAACAAACATGATGTCACTAAATATCGGGGGTGTTTAACTGCGTTTTCAAAGTGACTGATATGCAATAATCAAAATCAGAAGATCAGTTGTAACTTGTAACAAGAGAGACTGCAAAGCTTTGGGAGGTATATTTGGATTATAAAGCATACAAAGAAAACACGC
This sequence comes from Artemisia tridentata subsp. tridentata, assembly GCA_021014915.2. NCBI lineage: Eukaryota > Viridiplantae > Streptophyta > Magnoliopsida > Asterales > Asteraceae > Artemisia > Artemisia tridentata. Next base: position 121,357,674 of record CP139508.1, on the reverse strand, counting down.
TTGTTACAAAAAGATACATAAATTTACATATGAAAACACTTCACGTTTGTATATCTATCAACCAAAGTTGGTTGTGGACAAACTCTACAATAAAGTAAAAACCTATTTGTTGCCATGTGGTTACGACAGGGTTGGAACAAAGGGTTCATTCTTGGGAGGTGGAGTTTCCATTTTACCCAAGGCCACGTTGTCTTGCTCGTTCCATCTTTCGTTTACGCCATTCCTCTAGAGCTGACAAGAGGCAACAAGATAATCAGTTACGATATGTATATTTGACTTTTGATGTCAAGAGATGATTTCAAACTTTAGTTAGAAAAATCAGTATTTTTGACAAAATTTTACACTACTCGGGAAAAACCCATGTGGTTCACGCGCACCCCTGGAACCCCTAGGTCCGCCCCGGATATTGTGGCTTTTTCAGGAACTAATTAAATGTGGTTAATTTTGATTAACAAACAAAATCCTATCTGGTTTATGCTAAGGAACCTTATTTTGATCTATTAAAGTAGAAAAGATAAAAAATTTACCTAAATCAGTAAAAAAAAAATAAAAAAAATAAAAAAATTGGTCCTTTTAAAAAAAAAATAAAAAAATAAAAAAATGGTCCTTTTTCATAAATTAACAGCAAGATAATAATAACAAAAAATAAATCAAAATTGATCAATATGCAAAATACTATCTGGGTTATGTTAAGGGACTATATTTTAATCAATTAAAGTAAAAAAGATTAAAAATTTACCTGAATCAGTAAAAAAATTAGACCTTTTTTTATAAACTAACAGCAAAAGTGCTTAATAAGCAAAATCCTATCTGGGTTATGTTAAGGGAGTATATATTGATTAATTAAAGTAAAAAAAGATTGTAACCTGGATTGGGTTGATTTGGATTTGAAGGAGATATGAAACCATGAAGTAAAAACCTCTTTACACTAGGCAATCGCGCATACAACAACTAGTGCTTCATCAAAAACCTCTTGTTAACTCGAAACCTATCCACTAATAGTATCAATCATGTACGACCCTAACAATCAAGCTACCACGGCTAGATACTAACACCTATACACGATCAGCTACATACTCAATCTCTACAAACTAACATATGTACAGGTAAACAACAATCCTACCCTAACTAATTAGTAAAATCTAAACACGGTATACAAATCATCTATAAACAAAAGCAGAAGAAGAATTAGGAGATAATGAAACAGGTGACATTGAAGATGAATATGATTCATTTGAAGTGCTTCCATCCATCACTTCACAAACTCAAAATAATAATAATACAGTATAATGTTTGGTGAACTAGACGGACGAAGTGAATTCCGGTGATTGGCCGGAGAACCCAGATTCCGTCAGTGAATCAAGATGAGATTCGTTGGATGTGAATTAGGGTTTCGAAAATGAAGGAGTTGTGAAGCATAAAAATGGAATTTGTGTGTTGATTGTTATATGTGTTTGTAAATTAAGAGAAAAAGAAAGGGCATTTTAGTAACTTTACAAGGCACTTAACCAGCAAACTTACCATGGGTTAGCCATAACGGGGCTCCAGGGACCATTTGCGCACTGTTGGTGAACTTGAGGTACCCCGTTCGCCACAAACCCAAAACGGGGGACCAAACGGAAGAATGGGGTCAACTTCAGGGACTATCTGTGAAATTTACCCTTGTTTATTTCATGCTTTATTTGTTCGAAAACATATATATTCTTTTTACCAAATATGCTATCTATTTATAGAAAATCTTTCGCAAATTATTTATGCGTTAGTTGATACAAAGGAGAACTTTTATTATTTTATAGATTAATTTTTTTTTACCTTTTTTTCTTTCTAAATTCCCGTTAGTTTCTTTAAAAAAAAAAGTCTCTAAAAACATGGTTGAAAACCAATGTGAATTCAAATAGCGGATAATTGTTTTGCCTTAAAATCACAAACAATCAATTTTAAATCTTTTGTATAAAAAATGACATTTTTGTTTTTTTATGCCTAATGAAGAATCACATTGACTTGTATGGATAGTTATTACCTAACAAGTTGAAATTGCTTACCCTACCACATTTGACACTGAAAGATACCCACTTACGCAACAATGATACAGAAATTGACAACATGATTGAACTCGGGCCACTAAAGGTGTCAAATACGGCTGCTTAAACAACGAAATAAAATCGAAATAAAATAGGTATTGGTAAAAAATCAATACTTTTCTAATACAAAGTGGATAATTTCAAATCATTTTTTGTTCAATTAAAGAATTATAAATCATAATATATGTACGTTTTACTGAAAACTAATATTATTACTTAATGATAACTTGTTACAATAATATCTATATATAACACAATAATGGGCTAAACACAAATCATAACCCTGTAATAGGCTGAAGCAATACAGTCAGTTAACAACCCCTCAGTTTGAGCGGGAAGAAGAAACGAACACTCAAGCTGAAGCGAAACTCGTCAAACAAAACAGTGGGTAAGCCTTTGGTGAAAATGTCAGCATATTGATACCGAGATGCATAACACGAACATGACCGGTAGCCACAAAATCACGAACAAAGTGAATGTCAATCTCAATATTTTTCGTATGTTGATGTTGCACGGGATTAGAGGATAGACAACGCTCACATTGTCACAACATACAATAGTAGCAGACGAAAGCGGTGTATGAAGCTCCCGTAAAAGATTATGTAACCAGCAGGTTTCAGCAACAAGATTAGCAACACCCCGTAAGCGTACGTGTTCTTCATGAACCTCGTGCGTGCGTGCATACATATTATTATTATTATTATTATTATTATTATTATTATTATTATTATTATTATTATTATTATTATTATTATTATTATTAAAACATAACTTTATTATTGATAGGATTTACAAAAAATTAGTGGGAAACCGAGATGCTTTCTTGGCCCTCACTCCTCTAGCTATACCAAAGATAATCCTACAAAAGATACGAATAGCAACACATGCCCCAATGTCTTGAGTCACAGAGAACTTTTAGAACCACTTCAGTAAGGTCACCACATCCTTCTCAAGTTCTCCAAAAGAAGAGAATGAGAATGGGAGGAACCCATATCCAATATTTGTGCATTTAGTCTCATACTTGACGCGTTTACGTTGTGCGGCCTCAATCACCGCACGACCAAACACAAAATCAACCATAGCAGTTTGCATAAAGGGATATGACCAATCAGATCGATACATACATATAGTCTTTGTCGAATGAGTAGAGCAACATATCAGCTGGACGTAAGGGTTTGTCCCTTCCTCCAACAAGCCTGAGATCAACTTCTTCACGAACTGAAATCCCTGACGGAGAACAGATGTCAACAAGGGTATCGCGCACCACGTTATGCAGATGTTTAATACCAATAATACCAGCGCACGATACAACATGGTCCCCATAAATATCCCCCATAAAGTCTAAGGGTTGAGGGATGATTATTTTTGTATTTTATATTTTATAGAAGTCAATTAAAATCTCGGGTTTGAAGGATTTGGTTTTTAAAACTAATTAAACTAAATTAAACTAACTAATATGCAGAAAAGTAAATTGGTTAAATCGTATGATAGAAAAAGGGTATTCACTTATAAGCTCATTACTCCCTAGTTATCTCTTATTGATTAGTCGAGTTGTCACGTCCTTGTTTAGTTAGAGCGTTGTCTTCCTTAATATCTGTGAAAAATGATAAATTTCAACTCTATTTTAAATTTATAATAATAAATATTTATTTATTATTACTAAACTGAGCATTTCTATGTACAACTGAACATTTTTGAGCATTTCTGAATATATCGAGAAGCTATCCCGCGGACTGTAGCTTACAGTCACCACTGAAACTGTCTATTTTTGTCAGTAAACATAAATTATTCTATTTCTGTTAGTTACTGACAAGCTACGTTAAAAACCGAGAAGCTTTCTCGCATTTACTGAAAAACAACCCCACACGCATACCGACACCACAGTAGACATGGCAGAAGTCAAATAAATACATTTCTGAGCAAATAATAATATTTTATTATTATTCTGACAAAAACATAGATAAAAACTCTATTTTTCGTATACGTGTCCAAAAACGTCAAACCGGGACTTTACGGTAACATTTAAGCTTACACCGACACACGATACACCAACGAGGAACAAAAATATCCTCCCTCCCCCTTTTAGGCGTCGTTTACCACCAACACACCACAACAAGACAAGCATTTTGATCCTAAATAATCCTTAGTGCATAATGACATAATCCTTTTGTTTTTATACCATAAACACTTCACACAACTAAACACGCACAAAGATTTTTGATCCAACATTTCCTCTCTTCCACATTACTTCCAAAACCCACAGATTCATCAAATTTCAAGATCTACAAAAATCTATTAAGTTTCAAAGCAATCGGGTTGTACTTTTGAGCTTTTGGGAACGATCGGAACGTGTTTTGGGTAAATTTGAAGCAATTTGGGTTGTTTTCTCTTCTTGTGGGTCTCGAATTCTTTACATAGCATTGTAAGGATTCTTAAAACTTGTCTAATCTTGATTATTACATGTTCTTTTGATGATTAAAAGTGTTACCAAGTGTTAAATGTATACGTTTCGTTAAATTGAAAAAGCTAGGGTTTGGTGTATACTTGCTAGTGCTCGACTTTTTTTTGAAACCTATATACAAATTATGTCATTTCTTGCTTGTGTGATGAATCTTGTTAATTGTGATGCTAGTTTGATGGTACAAATGTGTTTAGTGCTAATTACGCGAGTTTAAAACAAGATATGCACTTATTTGTGTACACACATAAATCGGCTACATTTTGGAAGAAATAAAAATTGGGGTTTTGAAAAACATAAAATTTTGGCTCTAGTGGTGAAAGGGTGAATTTTGTGCTTAATGGCTTATTTGGAATATCTTATTGAAATAAGCTCTAGCTTAATGGTTTTGGCTTATTGGTTTTGGATTTACTTTGGACTCGACGTAAATGGGCCGAACCCCATTTATTTTTGGCCTTGTTTGACTAGTTGACCAAAGTGCTTATTTAAAGTGCTTATTGGATTATTAAAACTTAACGTAATATATAACGTAAACTATAAAGGTTAAATTGTTGTTGGGCTAAACTTGGACTTTTGGGTCCATTATGGCCTACTCGAACCAATAAAGTTTTCGGGTGACAAAATGAGTTTTTGGAGTATTTTTCGACGTACCAAAAATATTTTGACTTGTTAAAACGTTATATATCGGTTAAAAACGTTTTTGAACTCATTTTGACATTTTGGCCTAATTTGGCTACTAAATGGGCTTTTCGGCCCAATTTCATGTGAGTTGACTTTTTTTTTTTTTTTTACTTTTGAAAATATTTTGACTAAACGCCGAATTTTGTTTCGCGACTTATAATTATTTTGGTAATAAACGTTAGTTTAATTAAAACGTGACAAGATATATATTTATAACTAAATATATAAATTTGGACTAGTTTTGCAAATGTTGACAACTTAAAGGACTATTTGAGTAATTTGCAACACCTGGGGTAAAATGGAAAAGTTTGAATAAACAAACGGGTCATGCCCGATTTTTCTAAAAATTCTGCACTTAGAATATTTTTGTTGAAAATTACTTAAATTAATTACTTATAATAATTTCATTTTATAATTATCATTATATTATAAATACTCATATTATTTATAATATAATAATATCCCACTATCACAACCTTTTATTTAATTACACCTTAATATAATACACTTTATTATATTAACTCACCAATAATTATTTAATTAATTACTAAGCCTAATTAATTAAATACTTAATTATTAAACTTATCAAATATATATATATATATATATATATATATATATATAGGGGAGGGTTAATGTGAGATCAAACTTAAAGTTCTAAAAGTAAGACCCAATCTGGACCGTTGGATCATTATATTTGTGTTAGATGAGATTAACATTAAATGAGTGACATTATAGTCATTAAATAGAGTTTGAAGGGTAGTTTGGACAATTCAAATCACATTTTTTGAATTAATTTTTGGTGTATTTTCTTTTCACCAACCATTTTTGTTTTTAATACATATTCCACCAGCCATTTTTTTTACAAACTGATACATTTTTTGTTTTTGATATATGTTTAAAAAATATACAGCAGATTCTGGTACACAGAAATCCGATACATAAACAGATGAGATACATATACAGATATGTGTATCAAGAACCTATCTAAAAAAACTGCTACATTACAATAAATCTTCAAACCAAAACCGAACAGCAGCAGATTCCGGTACACCGGTATCCGTGCAATTTACCCAGAAGCAGATACATAAATATATGAGATACATATACAGATCTTGTGTACCAAAAACTACTACACTACTACAATAAATCTTCAAAATCAAAACCAAATATCGGCGACAACAACGGCATACCATGACGTATCCGGTGTACCGGCGACACATACCATGATGTACCCGGTGTACCGGCCATCAAGAAACAGCTTATGACAGCAGATTCCGGTACACCGGATAAACCAAATGTAAAGCTCCACCATCTTTTATACAAATCTGATACATAAACATATCGGCGTATCAAGAACAAATCAAAACCGAAACAAAAGGGCAGATTCATAAACAGATCTGGGTACCAAAAACCTGTGTATCAAACCGACCTCGAATGTAAACAGATCTGTGTATCTTGCTTCGGTGTTTCCTCCAATGTAAACAGATATGTGTATCAAACAAACCCCGTCGCAACTAAGCCATCCACCGCCGTCGACAATAAAGCTACTCCGTCGACAAGAAAGCTGCTCCGGCATGTATCACCTCGCCGAAAAAAGTTTGGGATAACGAGGCCTCGCCGGAAAAACTAAGCCTCGCCAGAAAAAAAAATGTAGTACATCAGATCTGCGACATCGCCTCGCCGGGAAAACGAATTGTAGTACCTCGCCAGAAAACCAAGCCCCATCAGGATAACGAATCCTCGCCAGAAAATGTGTGATACATCATATCTATGGCGTTTTACCCAGAATCATGTGGGGGTTAGGTGGTTTTGACAGGTCGAAAAAAAAAATTGTAGTACCTCACCGGAAAACCAATCCGTGTTTTTGGCCGAAGTGATAGAGGTCCTGTGAGCATTTTACAGCGGGTTTGATTGGGTTGCAGCGGGATTTGATAAAGAAAAAAAAAGGTTGCGGCTGTTATAGATGGCAAATGAAAAACAGTTGTCACCGATGGTATGAGAGAGGAGAGGATGAGAGAATAAAGTGAGGCTAGTTGTTATTGTGATGGAAGCGTGAGGCTATTTTTAGGGTTAAGGAAAAAAATAAGATGTGCGAAATACCCTCAATGCCCTTTTAGATTAATAATAAAATTTAATTAAAATAAATGCTTAAGTTACCCTTAATGCCACTTGTCCTCCTCTTATTGGTTCTTGATTGGATCTTATTTTTACAATTTTAAAAATGATCTTATTTGATCTCAATTTTATATATATATATATATATATATATATATATATATATATATATATATATATATATATATATATATTACTTGTGTATTTTCAACGACGATTACGAAACACGGATGTTTCTGTTACACGTACTTTCACCTTACATTTTCACCTGAGCCATTACTAGAGAGTCTTTAACGATAAACCACATTTTGAAATGTACTTCACCACACAGCAAGCAATAAATACACGAACACACTAAGACTTGTAAACTTTTCAATGAGTCAATACGTTTTAAACACGAGTTGTACACTGAGACTTGCCATACTGATCTAGGTCGCGTGTCGGAGCGGTTGCACTGTACTATTTGACTTTTCTAGCAGATTGCTACTATTTGAGGTGAGTTTATAGCCCCATTTTCTTATAAGTACTTTTTTTATAAACCTTGGGGTGAGAAACATGCAAAACTGTTTTCATAGACCTAAAACTGAACTTTTGTTTTTACACACTAGTATGCGGATAACCTAAGTATGTACGATCCCACTATGCCCACTATCATGAACCGTCAGTTCCTGCGGGAAGCGCGAATGTTATAGATAGATATATTGGGGGTGACTCCTACATTTGTATTGGCCAGACGAGTCAATGCGGGCTGATGAACTCAAATAAGTACATTTTATTACTATCATTTATCCTATTAATTTGACTTGTTTTACTATATTATGTATGAGGATTGATACTTAATTGTTTACTTTTGTAATTCTCAGGTAAAAACAAGCATTTGGTGAAACTTAGCTATTTTGGACTAATAATGGAGCAAAACGTGCATAAAGTGAAAGTCTACTGACATGGACAAGATCAAGTCAATTCTGCTCCAGATGCGCCGCATCTCACTCTCAACATGCGCCGCATCTCTATCAAGATATCACCAGATACGATCCAAGATACAAGAGGACATGCGCCGCATCTAATAAAGAGTTACGCCGCATCTTCTGGCGGTGTACGAATATTCCTGAATATTATAATCTTGGACCCCACGCGAAGTTAAGTACATGCGCCGCATCTACTCCTTAGATACGCCGCATCTTCCCTCAGACAGAAACTATAAATACCCCGTAGACCAGACGAATTAAAGAGTTCCAAAACCCTAACACCGAAGACCGAACAGTAGGAATAAAGGACGAATTCAGTCAAGGAGGCAGCACAAGACACACCCAAATCAAAGATACAAGAGCTGTAAGAAGGTGCTGCATATGTTTAATTCATTAAGTAGTTTTGTTTTATTGTGTTAGTAAACTTTAATTCATCAAGATTGGTGGCTTGTGTAATGTGGCAACGGAAAGATTGCACTCCCTTAAAACTGCTTTCTCATTAATTAAAGTTTATATGTTGATGTCTTTGGTTACTACTTATTAGTGCATTGATAACCTCTGTGTTTATTAGTGGCTTGCGGGCATTTGACTGCGGGACATAATGTGGCTCCCACGGTTGTTTCTAAATTGATCACTTAGGAATAACTTTTAGACATAAGTAATCATTAAGGGTTTACTCGCCGATAAGAATAGGACCAACGAGAAAGGATTAACTATATACACTTCATATAAAGCTATCAATAAAACAAGTGACAATCTACTTAATTATAAGGACAGCCCTCTTATTGTCTCGAGTATTTATCTGTGTACGTGTGTGCTACTTGCTGATTCGTGCCTATTGGTTTATTTTATTATATTAATTGCAACAAATCGTGCCAGTCTCTCAGGCTGAAACCCCCTTGCGTTAGGATATTAAAATACTGATTAGAATAACTAGATAATACGTTCCACTCTTAGTGATCGACACTCTACTTACCATTATCTTCATACTGACCGGGTACACTGCTCGTTAAGTGTGTGTGTTATTGATAAGTCGGCTAAATATAAATTTAAAACTTGAGTAGGCATTAAAACTGCTAAACCGCAACGACACATCACGCGCATCAAGTTTTTGGCGCCGTTGCCGGGGAGTGAATTGTTATTATCTGTTAATTTGATTAGTATTTTAATTAGGTTTTTCTTTTTATTAGATTAATTGCATCATTGTACTATTTTGCATATTTGTTGTATTGTGTGTTAATTGTTTTCTTTTTATTTTTGTGTGTTTATTTTTGTTTGTGTGTTTAATTTTTGTTTTTATTTTTCGTATTTTTCTGTTATGCTATCGTTGTACTGTGCAAAATCAAACGATACGGCGCATCTGATCTCTCAGATACGGCGTATTGCGTTTAATTTTTTTTATAAAAATACAACGCGTTTAATTAATTCGATACGACGCATCTTTTCCCCAAGATACGGCGTATCTGTTTTTAACAAGAAAATTTTTCTAAGCGATAAAGTAATACGACGCATCTGCTTTTGCAGATACGGCGTATCTGTTTTTAATAAAAAAAAAAAATTTAATAAAAAAATTTTTTTTTTCTAAAACATTCACGCCATACGACGCATCTGCTTTTGCAGATACGGCGTATCTACTATTTTGATTAAAAACAGTTTGCGAATTATTAAACAGATACGGCGTATCGATCTCTGTCGATACGGCGCATATTACTGAATCAAAAATCTTTTATTTTTAAACGTAACGAAAATACGGCGCATTAACTTTCGTTAATACGACGCATTTAATTTTAATTAGATAAGTTGATTTTTGATTGATTAATTCGATACGGCGCATTCTTAAATTCTAAAGCGGCGTATCTATTTTTCTGAATAAAGTCTGATTAAATTTTAACGTATTAAGATACGGCGTATCCAACGTTTTGGATACGGCGCATCGTCTGCAGATATCAGCTATTTTTATTCTTATATCCGTTTCTATATTCATTAATTTCTCTTCTAGCGAACAAATCCTACTGATGATTTTACTTTGGATGACAGATTTTGCTATGGAAGACATGTCAGTTAACGGATATCTTGCTAAGGATAGCTTGTTTTCAGATTCATTCAATGTACTCATGATCAATGCAGATTTATTCTCTTGGGAGACTCCTCTTGAAGCTGCTTTTAAGGAATTCATGCGATTATGCAACATTGACAAAGAGGTATTCTCTTATGATGTATTTGTGAGGTATACTGGAGAAGAATTGTCGCTCTTATGGCCTAGCATTGAAGCCGAAGGATTGAACTGGACTACTATCGAAGAAGATGATGGGAAATTCTATCTTGCATACATGGACTCAAGCAACAACAGCTGTGGTGGAGGCAACGCCCAAATCTCTTACATGCCTTATTCCGAACAGTACTGGGGATTGAATGAGAACTATCAGGATAATGATATGAATTATGCTTTGGCGGAGTTACTATTTCATGGCAGGTTGGTAAGATTGATAGACCTCTCCCTCAATGATTGGTTAGAACTCAAATATGGTAGTCCGGAATTTGCCCCTACAAACGAAGTCAAGGAGATTATGACTTCATGGTTGACTCGGAGTTTTAAGAAGCAATTTAACGAGTTCATGGAGATAAAAAAGAATATGATTGGAAAGGTTTGCTTTGACGTTAACCATGACCCTAACGATGTTGATTTTTCAGAATGGTTGGCTAGTAAGTTTAATAACCATAAGAGCATGGATCGAGCTACTAAGGATGCATTATGGGTATATTGGATGAGAGGAGAAGATGAAGAAGTAGAAAGCGATTATGGGTCGTCACTTCATGATTCAACAATCAATGAGGGGATTGAAGAACTTTTCAGAATTGACATTGATGTGTTCGATTATGAGACACCCCTGTGCAAGCAGTTCAAGGAATTTAACTACCTTCTTCAAGTCGATGATGATGTGCTTACTGGAGATCTACCAGGATTTAAGACTTATGACGATTTCAAAAACACCTGGTACTATGAATGGAATGACCAAGTACCATGGGTTTGGGATAAACCGTGGGAATTTGAGCACATTAATCACACCTGTACACCCTTCGTTTTCAAGGACGGGAGTAGTGTTTGGCCGACCTGTGATTATAAAAGTGACGGAACCTGTAATTGGGGAAGTATAATTGGGATGAAACGGGTTGGAAACGATGTAACCTTTGAATATTATGAGTGGTACGATAATGTTGAAGACTGCCCACAAAAGGCGGAGGCTTTACAAGAAAAGGGCAGAATTGAACGCTTGAAGGGACTTAAGGGGACATCGGATACTACTTTCTGGGAATGGGTGCATAAACAGTTTGATGATTTCACGAAGCTTAGTCGACGGTTACAATATGATTTGGAAAGAGAATGGGAGGCGATTCAAGACGATAAGTCATTAATTGATGAACTAGATGATTATTTGATTAAGGATCCTTATTTTAAGTTTGTTGATAAAGACGAGGAAGAATTCACCAAAAGAAAGTGTCGACTACTTGGGATTCCTTACAATGAGCCACCCATGATTATTTCTGAAAAATTTAAAATCATCAAATATTCTTTGAGTCCTAATGAAGAATATACTGCGGTGAAGACAAAGAGTTATACTAGACTAAGTCGAACGGAAGAAAACGTCGCAGAGATATACGGGAAAATCTTTCGGATGAAGGACGAAGGATGGACCGTGACAAGGACTTATTGCTGAGCTGAACGTGAGTCTAACTTGAAGACTCTGGAATAAAGACAAGTGCTTACCGGGAGACAACCCGGATTTATCTTTTATTATTCTGTTTTCTGTGTCGAGTCAGTCCAGGCCGCACGAAGATACGGCGCATCTCAATTCTGAGATGCGACGCATCCTCTGCAATGGTCATATCTTATTTTATTTTTCTGCATTTTTATTTTCGACTTTAAAACTATTTATCAGTTTATTTTAATGCGGCGCATCCCTGGTTAAGGATGTGGCGCATCTTTATTCTGATCCGTATTATTCCAGGCTCGATACGGCGTATCTTCTTCAATAAGATACGGCGCATCGACTGACCTGATGATTTTCAGTTTTAATTCTTAAGTTTTATTTTTCCTAACTACTAATGTATTATGCAAGTTTGAACCTTTCTTATCTTAGGTGTGTTTTAAAGTGTTGGTGGTATTATAGTTTCCTGGATTTCCTGTGGATACATCAAGTATGAAGCTTTAACGTTCTAATCCACAAGAAAGATGATTTTTGCTCTTATACTAATGGAGGATCATACCGAGCAAATCTCAGGGGAGTTTTTCTGTTCTAATTCTTTTATTTTCCAGTTTTTAACCTTTTATACAAACAACGAGGACGTTGTTTAACTTAAGTGGGGGGATTGGAGAATTAGAACACTTAACAATTACTTGTCCTAAACTTTTTCAAAAATTATGCTTAAAAATGTGCTTAATATATCAAACTTAAAATTTTTTTTTAGCATGTTTTTGTTTAAGATCTAAGTTACATAACTGCACACATGACGTTATTTTCAAAAATTGTGATTTTTCAAAATTCACAAATCTATGAGTGTGCCGGTGACTTGTAAACTTTAGAACTTGGCTTGTTTTACTATTCGAGACCACCATAATGAGTATTATTTATATAATTGGAATGACTTGTCTAAATTGGTAAAATTCTAGGATTACACCAAATAGCCTTTATATGTTATGTGTTATTAGCTAACTACACTGGTTAGTTAACCCCCGTATAAACCCTTTTGTTACTCTCATTTTTAGAGTAAGATACCCCTAGAAAAACACTCAGAGCCATTCCTTTCGTTTCTTACACCTATGTTTAAAATGTTTCGTTACACCCTTACACCTTAGCCTACCCTGTAGATTAGAATCCGTGGTTGGTTAATTGCTATAGGCAAAGAGTGTGTTTCCTTACATTACCTGTGTTCGCGTGCGTAATTCATTATCTATGGTTAGGTCGGGAAATTGCACAATGCAATTGGAGTGAAAGTAAATATTGTAAATTTTGGAGTTTATTTTTCGTGTGTTTACTACTTTCACTATTACCGTTATTTCTGAAAGTATGAAAAGTATGAAAAAAAAAATTATCCGGAAAGAAAGTTGTAGTGATGTGGTGAAATTTTACACATCTATGTTTATGTTTCAAGTTACTTAAAAAAAAAAAAAAAAAAAAAAAAAAAAAAAAAAAAAAAAAAAAATCGAAAAAATAAGAAAAGAAAAAGAAAAAGAAAGAAAAGTTGGATGTTTATTTTAACCAACTTATGTAAAGTTATGTAAGTGGTCGATATCACCACTATTTGTTGTATTATATCTATGGATTGAATGGGAATTGGCAGTTATGGGAACGCCAGTTAAGGTTTATTCTTTGATTAAGATTTTGTTGAGTATAATTCGTGTCTACCTAAAGCGTGTGTTTCAAGTGTTAAAGCGTGAGTTATTCAATGATATGAGTCTTATTCATGGGATGGTTGGGATAGTGATTAACCACACTTAGGATTTTAATTTATTTGTTTTGTTTTGTTTATTTTTATTTTTACACCAGTTTATATCCCAAATGTTTTCCATGCCCTATATTATTCGTTATCCAACCGAACCTTTGATTTATTGAGATTAGGGATTTGAGCAATCTTAAGTATCGTAGTCGTGGATTCGGCTATGTATTTATGATTTTGTCGCCCTTTTTGATATATTATTATTGGTGAAGTTTGGACCTATCTTTAGCCTATTCGAGTTAAGGATTTGAGCAATTGCAAGTATCGTGTTCGTGGATTCGATCATGTATTTGTGATTTTGTCGCCTTTTCTGGAATTTGAGATCGATAGTGATTAAGAATAATTAACCCTTAAGCCTAAAAACCCTTTTTACCGCTTTAAACTTGTTATTCCTTAGCTTTAGTGGTGGAGATGTGTATACTTGCCAAGCTTATGATAGAATATTCGTCGCGACTGGACAGTTAAACGATTAGATTTGCTTTTATCGACTTAATTTTATTTTACTTCTAATTCATTAAGTGTTTAGTTGTGTGATTATGAATTAAACGAATACATGCTTAAATATAAAAATAAATCCTAACATCTTTTAGGATACATTTTCATAAATGAAATTCTAAGGTTTACTTGGGGACAAGTAAAGTTCAAGTGGGGGGATATTTGATGAACTCAAATAAGTACATTTTATTACTATCATTTATCCTATTAATTTGACTTGTTTTACTATATTATGTATGAGGATTGATACTTAATTGTTTACTTTTGTAATTCTCAGGTAAAAACAAGCATTTGGTGAAACTTAGCTATTTTGGACTAATAATGGAGCAAAACGTGCATAAAGTGAAAGTCTACTGACATGGACAAGATCAAGTCAATTCTGCTCCAGATGCGCCGCATCTCACTCTCAACATGCGCCGCATCTCTATCAAGATATCACCAGATACGATCCAAGATACAAGAGGACATGCGCCGCATCTAATAAAGAGTTACGCCGCATCTTCTGGCGGTGTACGAATATTCCTGAATATTATAATCTTGGACCCCACGCGAAGTTAAGTACATGCGCCGCATCTACTCCTTAGATACGCCGCATCTTCCCTCAGACAGAAACTATAAATACCCCGTAGACCAGACGAATTAAAGAGTTCCAAAACCCTAACACCGAAGACCGAACAGTAGGAACAAAGGACGAATTCAGTCAAGGAGGCAGCACAAGACACACCCAAATCAAAGATACAAGAGCTGTAAGAAGGTGCTGCATATGTTTAATTCATTAAGTAGTTTTGTTTTATTGTGTTAGTAAACTTTAATTCATCAAGATTGGTGGCTTGTGTAATGTGGCAACGGAAAGATTGCACTCCCTTAAAACTGCTTTCTCATTAATTAAAGTTTATATGTTGATGTCTTTGGTTACTACTTATTAGTGCATTGATAACCTCTGTGTTTATTAGTGGCTTGCGGGCATTTGACTGCGGGACATAATGTGGCTCCCACGGTTGTTTCTAAATTGATCACTTAGGAATAACTTTTAGACATAAGTAATCATTAAGGGTTTACTCGCCGATAAGAATAGGACCAACGAGAAAGGATTAACTATATACACTTCATATAAAGCTATCAATAAAACAAGTGACAATCTACTTAATTATAAGGACAGCCCTCTTATTGTCTCGAGTATTTATCTGTGTACGTGTGTGCTACTTGCTGATTCGTGCCTATTGGTTTATTTTATTATATTAATTGCAACAAATCGTGCCAGTCTCTCAGGCTGAAACCCCTTGCGTTAGGATATTAAAATACTGATTAGAATAACTAGATAATACGTTCCACTCTTAGTGATCGACACTCTACTTACCATTATCTTCATACTGACCGGGTACACTGCTCGTTAAGTGTGTGTGTTATTGATAAGTCGGCTAAATATAAATTTAAAACTTGAGTAGGCATTAAAACTGCTAAACCGCAACGACACATCACGCGCATCAATGCGGGCGTATACCATGGCCAAACGGGTCAATTCTAAGCCAGTTTGGCATACTGAACTGTCGTACCTTCGGTTGCATGAGCTTAGTGTTAGCATATAGTTAGTGTGTACCTGTTGATATTTATTGTGGTCCATCTATATTTATTTACTTTAAACCTATAAACTCACCAGCGAAAGCTGACCTTTTAGCATGTTTTTCTCAGGTGTTTGAGAATGTTACTGTTGAAGGCATGGCATGGCATCGGTCATATTAACTCTGAAGTGTTTTCACACATAACTATAACGTTTTATTTGGGACCAACTTGTTTTATGGGCTTGTCTTCTTTGAATTGAACTTATTGTAAAACGATTTGGATTTGAAATTTAAACTGTTTTAAAACGGATTTGATAATCCGTTCTCTATATCTGTGTGTTGTGATTACCAATTTAGTAGCACCCAAACATGTATGCTTCCGCTAAACCAGATTTTGGGGGGGGGGGGGGTGTTACAATATCAATCGAGGGTTGGCTATTCCCTAACTCTATGAACTATGTTCTAATTGAGCGGTACCTAAGAATGCCCTATTAACTCTCAATTTCCACAATGCAAACACAATTTACGCATTAAATACAACGAACATCAAGTTAATTAATAACTAAGCATTTAGTCGAACATTCAAGCTAGTAATATATTTGACCTAACCAGTTTTCCTACTCCCAACGCAATATCACAACTAACTAAACAAGAATCGACACACAATAATCAATAACTAGGTTTCATGCAATCCTAAGGTCTCTAATCTCAGATCTAATGATTTTCTATGCAGCTTTTCTCTTAGTGATTCTCTAGGTTCCTTTTAAAGGCGAGATCAAGACCTCTAGAAGACTTGCACGCTCAAGACTTGGGTTGCTAGGATTCTTCATCTTCACAAGATTACAGAAGTGTATCTTTATATTCTCTCTTCTCAAGTGTGTTGTAGATGTGGTGTGACAATTAGTGGTGTTAGGAATAGTTCCTCCATTATAAAGGAACTCGGTATCTAGCCTTGTACCGGATCAAGTGTAGGCGACGTTGTGTAAGGTTTGGTTCTACCTTGTGTGAAGAACCCGGTATCTAGCCTTGTACCAGATAAAGTGTATGCAACATAGGTTTGGCTCTACCTCATGGAAGAGCCCGGTATTTAGCTTCGTACCGGATAAAGTGTAAGCGACGTTGTGAAGGCTTCTCCGCTAGTGGAGTAGGGAAAGGAAGGAGTCCTTGTAGCCGAACCACTATAAATACTTGTGTTATGGTTGTGTCTCTCTATCTCTATCTCGTAGTGTAGTCTATATGCTTATCAAACTATCAATATCCAACGCATCCAAACTAGATTGACATAAGTCGATCTAAAAGGTTTAAAATAAGGTTTTAATCGGTAAAACTATTCAACCCCCCCCCCTTCTAGTTTTCTACAGAAACGATTTAGGGTAATAAATGATCAAATATATACGGATTTAGAGGCTAAATGACCCCTTAAAAACGTATAAAATTACACCTCATCAGCCTCTCTCACAAGGTGAAAACTACCACCAGGCATACCCTAAGATCGAATGACATTAGCAATATACTCTTCCTGGCGATGACGCTTAATAGCATACCTACACTCGAGATTACTCATCGGGAAAAAGGTTTTAAGGAGATGAAGAGGCAAGACTAACAAACTAACCCAACAAGAAATTTATCAGGCGTGTAGATCACTTTATCAAGAGCTCCTTTCAATACCCGAGAGAACCTCAATCGACACTTAGGATGGATGGATTTGACAATACGCAACCCCTTAGAAAGCAAAGTGTCAAGGAGAGGCAAATCGAAACCACCATGCTCGTCTAACACAAAATCCTCAACATGGGCAAATTGAGCCGAAGAAGGAACTTGTGGTTTGGTGAGATCATATAACACGAACCTAACAACACCATTACCACAATTAGGGGGTGGTACAAAATTAAAACCAATACCATGAAGACACTTAGAACGAAGAGTATGCGTCCTAAAACAAACCCCACATATATAACCAAAGACTTATACGTTTAAACGTAACCTCAACCGCCTCGAAAACAACAAGATTAGTATCCAAAGAACGTTTTGTGGTAGCTAGCACATCCTCATTGAAATGACGATCACGAAGATGAGTTATTAACGAGGTTTTGGTAAGCCCGTTCCCACCACCATCGTGAAAACCATTGAGACCCACAAAAGGGCAATGTAACTGCACAATAGCCATAACGATCAAAACATGAGCCGTACCACCCACCACCATAATCAAATCCAAAAACGCTAAAGATAAAACCCAAAATACTAAAATACCTCAAAAATACCACCACCACCCAAAACGTCTAAGGAACAGCCGTTAAGGAACAAGAAGCCAAGACCACCAAAATACCAGAACCAAAATGCCTAAAAAACATGTTATTCCAACAATACCACAAGACACTTAAAAAATCACAAACGTCTAAAGTGTATGCGGCATAGGTTTATACTACGCTATGGTTGAGATTTTTTTTTTTTGGAAATTCATAATATCACATATGATGAATAGCTGCATCGAAGTGTAACAACCATGAAATTTTCAAGTCAATATTTTTACTATTTTTAATTATTTATTATTCTATTTTAAGTAAATTTGCTTTTGCCGGGAAAGTTACCCGAGTACGTTGTAATGCGTACATTTAAACTTTTAAATTGCCTCAGACTATGCCCAATCTACTCGTTTATATGATTTATTTTCCCCCACATACTTGTTTTCATATGGAATAATTTAATTTTTCCATTTCTATACGAAGTGTGCACTTTTTACGTTTTACGCGTTTTTGGCTCGCGTTTGAATCAAACTATTTTTACAAAAATACTACGTTTTGATAATTATTTAACATTAGTGTCTTAAAAACAACACGTTTTAAATTACCGGGATCCAAACTACACTCTATAACACATAATACTCAAATAATAGTATCAAAATATCCCACTCAGCACTCCTAGCCATGAGGTGGCCGAATTTTATGGTATGCAAGCTTAAGGATTCAAGAGTTTAACAAGTGTCTAGCACTAACTATAAAAACCACTAAACACGTGCAAACTACTCAATATAGATCTCAAAACCACTCCATCTTTTGGTGTCTTCCTCCCTTGTTGCTGCTGTTGTCATGGTTTTCCAAGTCCAAAAACACCATCACTTTACAACTTTCTAACTCATTGGAAGGTAAAAATCACATGGTGCAAAGTCTAGTATGATTCTAACACCAAAATTCTTTAAAAATGAACTTTTCATGAAGTTTTCTTATGTTTTATGCAAGTTATTATATAATCATTGTAGATCTGAGATTATATGTTTTCCTTATGTATTTTATATGCTCTATATGTTTATTATGCTTGATTATACTTGGTATATATGCTAAAACACTAGAAAACCTAATAAGGACTAGACATGCAAAACTACTTTCTGACCAGGGGTAAAAGCGAAATAAACTGATTTTATCAGTGGACTTTGGACCTTAAATAAAAATATACGGTTATAGATCAATGTCTTACGGTCGTTTTTCCGGGTATTTCATTGAATAACTCATTACGATGATTAAACTAAAAATGTTTTCATGAAACATGTCAAATTCTGAGTAACAGATTTGCAACCTATAAAAGTCGGTTTTTTTTTTTTTTTTTTTTTTTTTTTTTTTTTTTTTTAATATAACCAACTATTTCTCAAAACATAAAAGTTATAGGTAACATCTTAACTTAAACGTGGTCACAAAAATGGGGTTAATCGGGCTTGTAGAATTCTAGATATCGCATTTTTCCCGGGACTGTTGTGATGTTGATAAAATCAGAACTGGGTAGTTAAGGGTAAATGGGTAATTTCACTACTGTTAAGTAATTTTTGACTCAGAGGGACCGATAAATATAGTTAGTACACTCAAATACCTTTCCGGGGATATAAAGAACATAATTTTTCGACTTACGGTTTGCGAGTAATGAATTTTAAAAGAGGGACATTTTATAAAATTTCTAACAGCTATATACTTAAAATGTGTAAAAAGTTATTAACTTATAAAAATGGACCATTTGACTATTAGAAACTTGTCAAATAACACTACTTGACCATTTTTACATAAAAACCCAAGTGGTAGGACCCACTATTGAAAATAGACCCGTAAATCCTTTCATAGACTAAAGAAACTTAAGAACGACTAATTTGAACTCATGACACATATTTGGAACCCTTAAATTTGATTTTGAACCATTTAATATATTTTGAACTCTTTGACTTAATTTGAACCATTGGACTTAATCGAACCCTTATGACTTGTCTTGACACTGATTTATATATTATGTACCAATCATAATTGAAATAATAATCTATATGGCATATAGACATACTTACCTTATTATTTTAGAATCTGAGACATGTGTATATGTCTAGGTTGCTCGTAGGACACTTGCGGTTTATTCATCACTACATTCACTTTGATTGTTCACTTGGCTTTTGGTGAGTTCATAGCCCCACTTAAACTTTTTAAGGCTGGTAACATTCGATGACCAAAGTAACCTGGGTCACCGAGTGCCACGCCAGCTTTCTCTCTCCGGCGACCAGACATGACCAAAGTGCCAGAGTCGATGACCAACTAAGATACAAAAAACTTAAAATTCATTAAAAATTAAAACATTACATAAATTAAAGATTAACAAACTAAGATACATGAAAATAAAACTACAAATTAAGAAAAGGAATCATCTGAAACCCAACCGTCTTCACTCGAAGACGACCTAAACTCGCCATCATAATATTTTCCTTCCCTTATGTCAAACCAGTTCTTCCTCCGTTGTTCTTCATCCCTGGCTTCCTGCTCCAAACGTGCAGCTCATTCTTGTAGTTCTTGTTCCTCTATTTGTCTCCTGACTTCCAAATCTTGCTCTAGAATTCGGAGTTCATCCTCCGTGAGTCCAAATGCATTGAGTTGTTGTTCGAAAACCGGTGGAGTGTTCACCGGTTCATTTTCCGATTGGAACACAGAAAAGATATCCTCTGGTAGAGTGTGATAAACTTCATTTGGAGGACTGGGGAATTGTTGGGAGAAATCTTGGCGAGGAGGACTCAGGAATTGTTGGGAGAAATCTTTGCGAGACATTTGCAGTTTTGAATGTTGAGTTTCAATCTTGAATTTCGATTTTTAATGTATTTGTGTGCGTGTTTGAAATTGTGTGTTTAGAAGTGTGTTTGAGGTTGGTATTTATAAGAATGTAAAAGTGGTAAAGTTAATTTATTTATTTATTTATTTATTTTACACACAAACACACACAAATGTCGGTCATAAAATCGACCGATTATGATTTCTCTTCTACTCGACCGATGTTTCCCACAAGCCCACATTCGAGTCGACCGATTTCCACATCAGTCACAAAGGTCGACCAAGCGATATTTTACGATCGATTGTGTGCAGCCTAAATTGTTTATAAACCCATTGGGGAGATACATGCTATTTTACAATTTGGACACAAGTACTTTAAACTATATGCTTACCTGAATATATTATTGCCTAAGTACCGTTATTGTCAAAGATAAGTCCCTAGCATCATTAACCATTAATCATTTCCATGTGAGCGCGAATATTGTGAATAGGCCTATTGGGATTGACGAATCCCGTTTGTGTTGTGTCGATTCAACCAAACGCACTATATTTGAGTATCTAGGTATAATGACAAATTACCTACTTCTAGGGCTTTATTATCATTTATATGATACCCCACGTTAACGCTTTAAGTGTCATGAGCTTAGTGCAATAAAAACTTCTTTATCAATTGTCTCTTAAACTTGAAATCTTGTGGTCTATTATTTATTTATAAACCTATAAATTTCACTCAACCTTTGTGTTGACTTTTTAGCATATTTTATCTTAGGTCCTTATGGTATTTGGCAAGCACGAAGTCGCACGGAGAATGTTTTAATGGCTTGCATAATATTATCATTCGATAAACCTTTATAAACTTTTATGTTTACGTGTTATGCAAATTAAAACTATTTTGGGACGTCTTGTAAACTCTGATATTTATTTTGATCGAATGGTAAACTTTTAAAACGTCTCATTTAGAGTCGTTTTCTTTGATTATGACTGTTGTACTAATAAGTAGCACCCCAATGATATTACATTCCGCTGCGATATTTTGGGGGTGTTACAGATTGGTACCAGAGCCATGGTTATAGAGAACCAGGTTGCATTTTTAAACCTAGACTATAACCACTCCTTATATTTTAACTACTCCACTTTGCATTACCTTACACTCTCCGTGCGCTTACACTTCCCGAACACTTATGCACAATTTTATGCACCATTATTCTATTTATATATAAAGAATATTTATATATACACTTGAGTGACTTTTGACCACTATTTATTTATATAAAAGATTATTTATATAAACGTTTGATTGATTTTGATCTCTTATACTCGTTTCCAGAACTTCATGTCGAATCTTGTTTTCCCCGATCACATACCTACACTTACATTTTAATGATCTCTAAGACTTCCCTAAGACATTGTGGATGACATAATGATCTTATTTGTTTTCAAGATATTGTGAGTAAAACAATGGTCACAATTAATTTCAAAACATTACGAGTAATTCCATGATTCACTAAAACTTTTCATGATCTTTCATAACATCGTTTTACACAAACCCGTTACAGTCTATCAAATTCCCTCGATTGTTTTACTATCTGTCTTCAGAGACGAGTTTGAACATTCTACCTATATTCATGGAACATCTACATCGCCTCATAAACTATCGCCTAAAGACACGTCGGTTGATTAGAACTTGACTTTAACGTGCCACCTTAGAACATCTACTTTCGGAACACGACTTTATAATATCGCATTCTTTTTCACTCCTTTTGGTTTTGAAGAATTACGCCGCCATGAAGGTAACGCCGAAACTTGACAGCAATGTTTACCCTAATGCTATCTTTCAATTCCAAGGACAAATTGGAGAGCTTGTCGGCCGCCCTTCCGACATCCACGTCACCGACTTACTTACTGATCCTGACAGTGAGACGAAGTCATTCGAGGACGAGGCTATGAAGTCTGAACTCAAACCGGAAGATCACTCACCCAAAAAAGAATCCCTCGAAAGACGAGGAGGAGAACCAATACTACATCTACTCCTCCCACCTGACCAAAGTCTATCACCAGAGATCCCATCCACCGCACCATCCCATTGCTGATAACACACATGGCGCATCATGAGAGATATTACACATCAATAGAAACGAGCTATGATGACCAACCTACAGTCTCATTGGACCAGAGGGAAGCCCGAAGAACCAAGTACGGATCTTCTTCAATCAACATTCGTGATGTTTATTGACTTTACTATTTATTATTTATTTTCATTTATCCTCAATCAACTTTCATAATACTCAATGTCTTTCTCATTTTATGTTTGTTCTCATTTAACAGGCATGCTTACAACGTAATGTGTTTCTCATTTACTGTTGGTCCCCATTCATTCTAAATTAGCATTCGCAATGCTTATTGTCTTTTTCGCTTATTGCCGTTCTCATTAATTGTTTACGCTCAGTTAGCATTCGTGCTGTCAGTTGTCTTTTATTATTCGTTCTCATTTCTTCTCATTTAGCATTCGAGATACATATTATCTTTCTCATTTATTGAATTTCTCAGTTATTCGCACTTAACATTCCTAATATTTATGGACTTCATCATTTATTGTTTGATCTCCTTCATGACACTTATTGTCTTTCTCATTTATCGTTTGCTTTCACATTTATTGTCTATCTCATTTAACATATTGAAATACTTATTGCATTCTCAATTCTTGTCCATTTCACTTAATCTCTCTTAAAATTCATGATGTTTATTATCCTTCTTAGATATGGATTTTCATTATTCATTCTCATTTGACATTCGTAATAAATATTGTCTGTCTCTTTATTATTGAACCTCATTTAGAATTTTGTCTTTCAGTATTGACCTCTTTTGGCTATTGGTTTGATTCGATTGATTCTCTCGGTTAATTGAATTACTTCGTGTTGACATTCTATATCTATTCCCTATACTATTATGATAAATTATGATTCCTCTATTCTCGTAAATTTAAGTCATTGGCTTCTCTTTTACACACCCTTTCGTTTGCTTCTTTGTTCGTACGAATATCGAATCTTTCTTTCGAGCACTCATTGCTCATACCAGTACGAATAATATTGACATCTAAATCTATTCACTATTGTTTTAATTCATTGATCCTTCCATTTGCATCGGTTGATAACGGTTTGTTTCTTTGTTCGTACAAATATATATCTTTCTTTCGAGCACTCTTTGCTCATGATAAGTACGAATGTTCTTGATATCTAATTTTGATCCATTATTGTTATTCATCAATTCCTTCATTTGCATTGATCGATAATAGTTTTCTCCTTTGTTCATACATATACTTAATCTATCCCTTTTAAACAATCCTTACTCCTAAATATTACACACGGCAGAATCACATTACTATTTTTTATGATTTATTAACTCTTTCAATGGTATTGTTATTCATTTTTTTTATGAGTATCATTTCTTCCATGACATTGATATCTACTTCTTTCGATTGTTAGTACGCATCCGTGGTTGTCCCATCTACATTAATCGTTAGTATGTATAAGGGCTTCGGAGCAACACCCCCAGACAACAGGCTGCAAGCCGCACGAAGTCGTCAGAAGAGTTACGCCAATGTGACACGTAATCCATTAAAAATTTCATGTTGAAAATATAATCATGCTGAAAGTCTCGCCATAAAAGTACGTGATACGTTTCAAGAAACAAGGAAAAACGAACCCGAGGTACATTGAACCCTTCAAAAGTTTGGCTGAAGATGGACCGGTTGCTTACCGATTCGAACTTATACCATAACTCAATAGAGTACACAATACATTCCACGTTTCGAACCTGAAGAAATACTTATCAGAAGAAACCCTCGATATTCCGCTAGAGGAGATTCAATTTGACGAGAAACTTCATTTTGTCGAAGAACCAATAGAAATCATGGACCGATAGGTAAAGCGACTAAAGCAGAGCCGTACACCTATTTTAAAAATTTGTTGGAACTCTCGACGAGGACCGGAATACAAATGGGAGCGAGAAGATCATATGCGATGAAAGTACCCTCATTTTTTTCCTCGGCACACCGTCAACCGATAAGACAAACTGAATCACGAGGACGTGATTCCTTTTTAACGGATGGGTGATGTAACAAAAGTGAAATTTTCAAGTCAATATTTTTACAATTTTTAATTACTTATTATTCTATTTTAAGTAAATTAGCTTTTGCCGGGAAAGTTACCCGAGTACGTCGTAACGCGTACATTTAAACTTTTAAATTGCCTCAGACTATGCCCGGTCTACTCGTTTATATGATTTATTTTCCCCCACATACTTGTTTTCATATGGAATAACTTATTTTTTCAATTTCTAAGCGAAGTGTGCAGTTTTTACGTTTTACGCCTTTTTTGCTCGCGTTTTAAGCTTTAACTACGTTATGACACTCCGGAAGGCTCTGGAAATTCATGAAACACCAAATTTACTCATTTTAAGTTGAATGAAACTATTTTTACAAAAATACTACGTTTTGATAATTATTTAACATTAGTGTCTTAAAAACTACACGTTTTAAATTACAAGGATCCAAACAACACTCTATAACACATAATACTCAAATAATAGCATCAAAATATCCCACACACCTCTCCTAGCCATGAGGTGGCCAAATTTTATGGTATGCATGCTTAAGGATTCAAGAGTTTAACAAGTGTCTAGCACTAACTATAAAAACCACTAAACACATGCAAACTACTCAATATAGATCTCAAAACCACTCCATCTTTTGGTGTCTTCCTCCCTTGTTGCTGCTGTTGTCGTGGTTTTCCAAGTCCAAAAACACCATCACTTTACAACTTTCTAACTCATTGGAAGGTAAAAATCACAAGGTGCAAAGTCTAGTATGATTCTAACACCAAAACTCTTTAAAAATGAACTTTTCATGAAGTTTTCTTATGTTTTATGTAAGTTATTATATAATCATTCGGTTATAGATCAATGTATTATGGTTGTTTTTCCGGGTATTTCATTGAATAACTCATTACGATGATTAAACTAAAAATGTTTTCATGAAACATGTCAAATTCTGAGTAACAGATTTGCAACCTATAAAAGTCATTTTTTTTAATATAACCAACTATTTCTCAAAACATAAAAGTTGTAGCTAACATCTTAACTTAACATGGTCACAAAAATGGGGTTAATCGGGCTTGTAGAACTCAAGATATAGCATTTTTCCCGGGACTGTTGTGATGTTGATAAAATCAGAACTGGGTAGTTAAGGGTAAATGTGTAATTTCACTACTGTTAAGTAATTTTTGACTCAGAGGGACCGATAAATATAGTTAGTACACTCAAATACCTTTCCGGGGATATAAAGAACATAATTTTTTGACTTACGGTTTACGAGTAATGAATTTTTAAAGATTGACATGTTTATAAAATTTCTAACAGCTATATACTTAAAATGTGTAAAAAAATTATTAACTTATAAAAATGGACCATTGGACTATTAGAAACTTGTCAAATAACACTACTTGACCATTTTTACATAAAAATCGAAGTGGTAGGACCCACTATCGGAAATAGACCCGTAAATCATTTCATAGACTAAAGAAACTTAAGAACGACTAATTTGAACTCACGACACATATATGGAACCCTTAAATTTGATTTTGAACCATTTAATATATTTTGAACTCTTTGACTTAATTTGAACCATTGGACTTAATCGAACCCTTATGACTTGTCTTGACACTGATTTATATATTATGTACCAAGCATAATTGAAATAATAATCTATATGGCATATAGACATACTTACCTTATTATTTTAGAATCTAAGACATGCGTATATGTCTAGGTTGCTCGAAGGACACTTGCGGTTTATTCATCACTACATTCACTTTGATTGTTCACTTGGCTTTTGATGAGTTCGTAGCCTCACTTAAACTCTTTAAATTGTTTATAAACCCATTGAAGGAGATACATGCTATTTTACAATTTGGACACAAGTACTTTGAACTGTATGCTTACCTGAATGTATTATTGCCTAAGTACCGTTATTGCCAAAGACAAGTCCCTAGCATCATGAACCATTAATCATTTCCTTGTGAGCGTGAATATTGTGAATAGGCCTATTGGGATTGACGAATCCCGTTTGTGTTGTATCGATTCAACCAAACGCACTATATTTGAGTATCTAGGTATAATGACAAATTACCTACTTCTAAGGCTTTATTATCATTTATATGATACCCCACGTTAACGCTTTGAGTGTCATGAGCTTAGTGCAATAATGACTACTTTATCAATTGTCTCTTAAACTTAAAATCTTGTGGTCCATTATTTATTTATAAACCTATGAATTTCACTCAACCTTTGTGTTGACTTTTTAGCATGTTTTATCTCAAGTCCTTAAGGTATTTGGCAAGCACGAAGTCGCACGGAGAATGTTTTGATGGCTTGCATAATATTATCATTTGATAAACTTTTATAAACTTTTATGTTTACGTGTTATGCAAATTAAAACTATTTTGGGACATCTTATAACTCTGATATTTATTTTGATCGAATGGTAAACTTTTAAAACGTCTCATTTAGAGTCGTTTTCTATGATTATGACTGTTGTACTAATAAGTAGCACCCCAATGATATTACATTCCGCTGCGATATTTTGGGGGTGTTATACGAAGGCTTCGCAAATGAAAGTGCGATCCAATGGAGAGGACTAGAAAAAATCAACTTTTATTTTTAGGAAAGCATAACTGAAAAAGATTTTTGCAATTTAAATACTTTATTAGTTTATATATGTAATTCATATTTATGGACTCGTAATTTGATGATTATTCTCTAAGTAATTGATCTTTTGTAACTTTTAAAGCATACATTTTATCCGAGATCGATGATTAACAAATACTTAGATCATGGCAACATAAATATACAAAAATAAATCGATATAACAATATATACCATCTACTCACCATTGAAAACCATATATAATATTGTTATACCACTCACTTTTGTTAGTGGCTTATACTCATAAAGCAAATAGTCGTTATGTTATGAATTCAATCTATAAGAATAATAACGGTTCATTTATAGTTAGTTTAAAGATCCGTTGTAAATATTAATACTTTGGCGTGTGTTCCAAATTCAATGCTCAAATTCCAGCTTCAAGCGTTTTGCAGCTCATAATCATATTATGAAAAATGAGGCGTGGGAAAACGGCACCAATTATGTCCAATAACACCAAAAACCTCATTTTTAAGTCCTTCGGCCTTCGCAAACAAACGGTCCGGCCAACCCAAGTAATCCCCCATAACATCAATCAGTACCGCAAAAGGCTCAAAATATGACTAAGTCTGCAACAGCTGCGGAGCGGGGGATAAAGGAAGAGCAAGATTACACCCGGTAATTTTCCAAACCTTTCCACTAGCCAAATATATTTTCTTTTTATTATTTATGCATCAACTAGTATTTAAACCTTTCCTGAACTTATTTGAACTTGAGAAACGCGAGATATCTTGAGAAACGGGAACATTGTCCCTTTATTTGAGTCGGCACAACCTAGAAAGCATGAAACGAATCAAATTTTCCAAATAAATTAACTTCGAGAAAGTTATGCGTATTTATACTCATTTTTATTAGAAAATTTATTTCGTGAATAATGGCGCAAGTTTCGTAATTTTTCGAGTCCATTTGGTAGGTCAAATAGGTCCCGCGAGAGATATATTAAAAGTTTGCTATAATTACCCTTTTACCCCCTCCGCCGCTTTTTACACCCACACCCATTACATTTTGAATTGTACACCTTTGGCCCCTCACCACTTATAAAACCATTTCATTTTCTCTTTCTCCTCTCATAATAACACTCACACACCCACATCATCTCTCTCTCTCTCTCTCACCCCTCGCCGGATCATCGCCGGCCGCCTCCACCACCGTCGCCAGAAATTTTTTAGGCCAACCCCGAAACTTACCTCAATCGTAGATCAATCCCCTCTCCTCGTTTCTGGAGAGTTTGAAGTATTTTGGAGCCGCTTTGTTCACCACCACCGCTACACCGCCGCCACCTCGACACCACCACCACCTGCCGCTTCTTCCCTGCCATCTCCTCTTTCAGTTTTGGTAACGCACGCGCTCCTAAACCTTTTTATTTCTTTTGAAATCAAAACCCTAACCCTAAATTTTATTAAAACCGATTTTAATAAATAAAAACTTTATAAACCCTTTTGTTTTGCTTTAAAACTTGTGGATCCGTTTTGTTTTGCTCGTAACTCGGCCTAACTCGGTCCGAGTCACGCGACTCAGCCGAGTCAACTCGCGAGTCGAGTTGACTCGATGCGAGTTCTTGATTATTTTCATTTAGTTGGCTTCATTTTGATTTGTGTATTTGTTTTTGTAGCTTGGATTTAGATTTCGAAAGGTTTTGGTCTCGGTTTGTGTTTCGGTCGTGGGCTAGACTCCCACCGAATCGAGCCGTGAATCTAGGTGAGTCACGGCATAGGTTTACTTTGGTTTTTGTTTGTGTTTGGTCTTGGGGATAAATTGGATTTGTTTTGTTCGGTTTTGTTTAGGCGTAGCCGAGGGCCACAACGGCTCGACGAGGAGTGAGTCGTGACCCAAGGCGAGTCACGGCATAAGGTGTAGTTTGTTGTTTGTGTTTGGGTTGGATTTGTTTTGGTTTCGGATTGGTTATGTTAATGTCAAGAGCCATACGGCTCGGATAGAAGTCAAGCCGTGACTCGAGGTGAGTCACGGCAAGGGTATTATTAGTTGGTTCGGTTTAGTCGGTTCGTATCCTAGCCGAGAGCTACATAAGCTCGAATAGAGTTGAGCCGTGACTCACGGGAGTCACGGCAACGGTTATTAAAGTTTACTTGTATCGAGTCGAGTTTGGACTTAGATAAGTCATTTGGGTATAGTAATATTAACTTTGGGCTCGAAAGCCCAAAGTGAGTCCGTTAGCGTCTATTTATTTTATTTGGTTATCAATTGGTGTTTCGGGATAATATTTGTACAACTTGGGATATGATTTGGACATTTGACTTGGATATTGAATAACCTTTGCTTGGATGAGATTGGACGTTATTGGATTTACGATATTAGCCGATGGACCTTATGGACAATTTTGGTACCTGAGACGGAAGAGTATGTTAGACTCATAGGAGTTTAACATATTTGGACCCGAACATACACAAAATGGTCGATAAACTTGACAACTAATATATACGCGAATGATAATGTCTAATAATATATTGATAACTTGTAAAATGTGACGATAAAACTTATATTATTCAAGGGTCGTAACGACTTGGAAATGCTTTATAAACGGATGCATCATGTTAGGAATTAAATGTTCAAGGATTTGGTTTTGTATTAGCACTATTGAAGAATAACACTAACAGTACTAATGGAGTTAGTACTGCTAGTGCAAATATTAGTACTGCCAGAGTTAAAGATTGAAGACTGCTCAAGATATAACTAACAGTACTAACTGCTGAGTTAGTACTGCTGGTATAAAAGATGATACTGCTGGACTACTTGAAGACTGAAGATTAGTACTGCTCATGATGACGTGTAAAAGGATAAGTATAGATTAGATTTCATGTATATCTTATATAGTTAGAATTATACGGATATTCTGCATGCTTAGAATATCAATACTTATCTTGTAAAGGACTCCTTGTGTCATAAAAGGAGGTCATAGGTTAGATGTTTAGATGTATGTTTTGTTAAGCTTCAAGGTTTTGTAAACCCTAGTGATAAGCAAGATCACTCGTATTATATCTAATAATATTGAAGTGTTTGGTGATATTCATTTTTCATATAAAACTGTTCATAAATGACTGTTACATTGCACAAATCTTCTAAGTATCATATTGTAACACCCCCAAAATATCGCAGTGGAATGTAATATCATTGGGGTGCTACTTATTAGTACAACAGTCATAATCATAGAAAACGACTCTAAATGAAACGTTTTAAAAGTTTACCATTCGATCAAAATAAATATCAGAGTTTACAAGAGGTCCCAAAATAGTTTTAATTTGCATAACACGTAAACATAAAAGTTTATAAAAGTTTATCAAATGATAATATTATGCAAGCCATCAAAACATTCTCCGTGCGACTTCGTGCTTGCCAAATACCTTAAGGACCTGAGATAAAACATGCTAAAAAGTCAACACAAAGGTTGAGTGAAATTCATAGGTTTATAAATAAATAATGGACCACAAGATTTCAAGTTTAAGAGACAATTGATAAAGTATTTATTATTGTACTAAGCTCATGACACTCAAAGAGTTAACGTGTGGTATCATATAAATGATAATAAAGCCCTAGAAGTAGGTAATTTGCCATTATACCTAGATACTCAAATATAGTGCGTTTGGTTGAATCGACACAATACAAACGGGATTCGTCAATCCCAATAGGCCTATTCACAATATTCGCGCTCACATGGAAATGATTAATGGTTCATGATGCGGGTTAATAGACAAAGACGTTATTAAAGTTTGAGAAAATGTTCACCTAAGTTACTATAGTTTAAAACATTATAAACAAGTTACTCGAGTTCACGGGTTTATCAACTGGGTTTGTAAAGTTTCAAAAATGTTACACTATGGTTACTCCCAAGGTGGGCAACCGGATGATAGCCGGTATCCCAGCTTGAAACATATTCCACCTCAAAGAAGTTACTAAAGTTTGATAAAAAGTTGGCCTAAGGTACTAAAGTTTCAAAACTGTCATCTAAGTTACTCAAGTTCACGTGTTTTATTTTTATAAAAGTCGATTTTGTAATAACTATGATACAGAATAAAACAAGGTAAAATTCATAGATGCACTAACTAAAGTGATTCATTATACATAACCAACTACCGGAAATACCATTATAAACAAAGAAAATTTGCACGTTTGGTCCCTTTTGTTGCAGCATCTTACAGAGTCTATCCTTTTCGCCAACGGGCGCTTGTAATTATTTTCAAAAATTTTGGTTTACATGTTTTCATCCGCTATTTATCCGTTTTATATGTTTGTGTACACTATATACATTTTTGTACACTTTTGTATGTTTTTATACGTTTTTGTATGTTTATTTACGTTTTATATGTGTTCTACAGTTTTATATGTTTTTATACGTTTTTATACGTTTTGTATGTTTTTATATGTTTGTGTATGTTTTTATATGTTTTTATACGTTTGTATATGTTTTTATACGTATTTTTACGCTTTTCTATGTTTTTATGCATTATTTACGTTTTTATACGTTCTTGTGTGTTTTACTACGTTTTTATGTATTTTTTTACATATTGTACGTTTTCATACGTTTTTATCCGCTTTATCTGTTTTTATCCATTTGTCCAGGGAACTGAAAGATAGTGCACCCGTCTCTTATCACAACAAACCCACTATCCCCCTGATTGATGCCATGAAAATCCTCGTCTATAAGGGAATATAATCCAGAATTAGACATTAGTGAACGGGAATAGAAACCCATTATCAGTTTTAACTATAGTAACTTAAGTGAACATTACCCCAAACATTAGTAACTTATGTGAACATTTTCCCAAACTTTAGTAACTTATTTGTCTATTAACCTATAATACATTAGTGCCACGTAGGATTTAACCGGTAGTAAATGGTTAAAAATAAGACAGTAACTTATGTAACCAGTGAGAAAAAGTTGAGTAACTTGTTTGTAATGTTTTAAACTATAGTAACTTAGGCGAACATTTTCCCAAACTTTAGTAACTTATTTGTCTATTAACGCTTCATGATGCTAGGGAATTATCTTTGGCAATAACGGTACTTAGGATATAATACATTCAGGTAAGCATACAGTTCAAAGTACCTGTGTCCAAATTGTAAAATAGCATGTATCTCCCCCAAGGGGATTATAAACAATTTATAGAGTGTAGAAACTAATGACGTGCTAAAGATAGTTTCTTGGATCGTTTTGAGCCTTAGGGTTCAACAATAACAATGAACAATTATGCAGCGGAATAAGTAAAACAATCAATTGTTATTGACACAAAGTTTTTCCATCATCATCACCCCCAATTATATTTGATCAGAATATAACGTGTTACCTAACTGTAACAGGGATCTAAGACACCTCAGACCTTGGAGGATACGAACAAACTTTACAAACCCTAGGCATTTACAAACCTACACGCCTAGGTTACACACACACACATTTAATAACTACATTATAGAAGACTTAATAAAAACCTGTACCCTTGATCTCTTTATATAGTAGAGAATTAGGGTTTACAAAAGACTACAAAGGACTAATAAATAAAAACTTCTTTATCAAGCAAGTCCCTTGTGTTTCATTCTTCATTAATTGAAGAATTATTCCTTTGTCACTTTAAGCCCTTTTGTTTCATTCTTCTATTTATTTTGTCTCATCAAATCAAGAATCCCAACAATCTTCCCATATTTGATGATGACAAAGCAAACAAAGTCGTGTACGAACTTTCCTAGACGAAGTAGAAAAGTTGAGATGTGATCATCTCCCTGTATGAAACAAATTCGTCTTCCTTGTCTTCCCCTTAAGCCATGCCATACCACTCAAAATATCTTTCCCTTTTTCTAGCAGCAGTATATAACGTACAGCAGCAGAAACTCGAAGCTAGCAGCAGAATAAATTATGACTAGCAGCAGAATCAGATAATCGTAGCAGCAGAATGAATAATGCTCAGCAGCAGAATAATATGTAGCAGCAGTAGAATGATAAGCATAGCAGCAGAATAAAAATACCAAGCAGTAAAACATTTTGCAAAGCTAGCAGTACTGCAGTAGTATTAATCAGTTCCACACATTAAAATAATCGACCCATTACCTCATAAAGTACGAGGTATCAATTAAATTATCGATCAGATTCAAACTTTTAACACACGCCATAAATGATCAGTACAATTCATGTGTCTTCGCTGGCCCACAATCGATCACAGACAAATCAATAACAGTCCACTTCAAACAAATCTTCATTAACCACAAGCGACAAATATATTAAATTCACTTGACCCATTATTGTAATAAACCAAGCAGCAGAATGATCAGATCGATTATACAATTATTATATTGCACTGACACCAAACGCAATTGATCAAATCAGTACGAGATATTACAATCCACATTTGCTACCACCAATCTTGAATTAATTAACAATAACCTTCGACCAATTTAATTAATAACGACAAGGACCAACAGCAAACGACCAATCGAATTAATGAGCAATAAATTTACCGTGTTTCAATTTTGTACGTAAGCTTGATTCCTTAAAAATAAATGCCATAAACCTTCTTCAAATCAGCTCATCTTTCGACAATAAATCATCTTCACATCTGCTGTCTTCCACGACATTAAAACTTTGTGAATCCCTAGGTAACGAGCTCCCCAAGCTCTGATACCACCTGTAGAAACTAATGACGTGCTAAAGATAGTTTCTTGGATCGTTTTGAGCCTTAAGGTTCAACAATAACAATGAACAATTATGCAGCGGAATAAGTAAAACAATCAATTGTTATTGACACAAAGTTTTTCCATCATCATCACCCCCAATTATATTTGATCAGAATATAACGTGTTACCTAACTGTAACAGGGATCTAAGACACCTCAGACCTTGGAGGATACGAACAAACTTTACAAACCCTAGGCGTTTACAAACCTACACGCCTAGGTTACACACACACACATTTAATAACTACATTATGGAAGACTTAATAAAAACCTGTACCCTTGATCTCTTTATATAGTAGAGAATTAGGGTTTACAAAAGACTACAAAGGACTAATAAATAAAAACTTCTTTATCAAGCAAGTCCCTTGTGTTTCATTCTTCATTAATTGAAGAATTATTCCTTTGTCACTTTAAGCCCTTTTGTTTCATTCTTCTATTTATTTTGTCTCATCAAATCAAGAATCCCAACATAGAGTTTAAGTGGGGCTATGAACTCACCAAAAGCCAAGTGAACAAGCAAAGTGAATGTAGTGATAAATAAACCGCAAGTGTCCTACGAGCAACCTAGACATATACGCATGT
This sequence comes from Artemisia tridentata subsp. tridentata, assembly GCA_021014915.2. Taxonomy (NCBI): domain Eukaryota; kingdom Viridiplantae; phylum Streptophyta; class Magnoliopsida; order Asterales; family Asteraceae; genus Artemisia; species Artemisia tridentata. The sequence continues at coordinate 121,322,740 of CP139508.1, read as the reverse complement.
CTCAGATTCTAAAATAATAAGGTAAGTATATCTATATGCCATATAGATAATTATTTCAATTATGCTTGGTACGTAATATATAAATCAGTGTCAAGACAAGTCATAAGGGTTCGATTAAGTCCAATGGTTCAAATTAAGTCAAAGAGTTCAAAATATATTAAATGGTTCAAAATCAAATTTAAAGGTTCCAAATATATGTCATGAGTTCAAATTAGTCGTTCTTAAGTTTCTTTAGTCTATGAAAGGATTTACAGGTCTATTTCCGATAGTGGGTCCTACCACTTCAGTTTTTATGTAAAAATGGTCAAGTAGTGTTATTTGACAAGTTTCTAATAGTCCAATGGTCCATTTTTATAAGTTAATAACTTTTTACACATTTTAAGTATATAGTTGTTAGAAAATTTATAGACATGTCCCTCTTTAAAAATTCATTACTCGCAAATCGTAAGTCGAAAAATTACGTTCTTTATATCCCCGGAAAGGTATTTGAGTGTACTAACTATATTTATGGGTCCCTCTGAGTCAAAAATTACTTAACAGTAGTGAAATTACCCATTTACCCTTAACTACCCAGTTCTGATTTTATCAACATCACAACAGTCCCGGGAAAAATGCGATATCTAGAGTTCTACAAGCCCGATTAACCCTATTTTTGTGACCATGTTTAAGTTAAGATGTTACCTACAACTTTTATGTTTTGAGAAATAGTTAGTTATATTAAGAAAAAATGACTTTTATAGGTTACAAGTCTGTTACTCAGAATTTGACATGTTTCATGAAAACATTTTTAGTTTAATCATCGTAATGAGTTATTCAATGAAATACCCGAAAAAACGATCGTAAGACATTGATATATAACTGTATATTTTTAGTTAAGGTCCAAAGTCCACTAATAAAATTAGTTTATTCCGCTTTTACCCCTGGTCAGAAAGTAGTTTTGCATGTCTAGTCCTTATTAGGTTTTCGAGTGTTTTAGCATATGTACCAAGTATAATCAAGCATAATAAACATATAGAGCATATAAAATACATAAGGAAAACATATAATCTCAGATCTACAATGATTATATAATAACTTGCATAAAACATAAGAAAACTTCATGTAACGTTCATTTTTAAAGAGTTTTGGTGTAAGAATCATACTAGACTTTGCACCTTGTAATTTTTACCTTCCAATGAGTTAGAAAGTTGTAAAGTGATGGTGTTTTTGGACTTGGAAAACCACGACAACAGCAGCAACAAGGGAGGAAGACACCAAAAGATGGAGTGGTTTTGAGATCTATATTGAGTAGTTTGCATGTGTTTAGTGGTTTTTATAGTTAGTGCTTGACACTTGTTAAACTCTTGAATCCTTAAGCATGCATACCATAAAATTCGGCCACCTCATGGCTAGGAGAGGTGTGTGGGATATTTTGATGCTATTATTTGAGTATTATGTGTTATAGAGTGTAGTTTGGATCCCGGTAATTTAAAACGTGTAGTTTTTAAGACACTAATGTTAAATAATTATCAAAACGTAGTATTTTTGTAAAAATAGTTTCATTCAACTTAAAATGAGTAAATTTGGTGTTTCATGTTTTTCCAGAGCCTTCCTGAGTGTCATAACGTAGTTAAAGCTAAAAACGCGTGACAAAAACTCGTAAAACGTAAAAAGTGCACACTTCGCGTAGAAATGGAAAAATTAAATTATTCCATATGAAAACAAGTATGTGGGGGAAAATAGATCATATAAACGAGTACACTAGGCATAGTATGAGGCAATTTAAAAGTTTAAATGTACGAGTTACGACGTACTCAGGTAACTTTCCCGGCAAAAGCTAATTTACTTAAAATAGAATAATAAGTAATTAAAAATAGTAAAAATATTGACTTGAAAATTTCACGGTTGTTACATCCCCCATCCGTTAAAAAGGAATTACGTCCTCATGATTCAGTTGTCTTATCGGTTGACAGTGTGTCGAGAAAAAAAATGAGGGTACTTTCGTCGCATCTGGTCTTCTCGCTCCCATGTGTATACATCAAGGGCCAATCCTGCCAAATAAGGAAAGTCATACAAGGGCTGTTTTTGTAATTATGTCATGATCCAAGGGCTGATTTGACATTTTAGCTCAATTACTTTCCTGGCCTCGGCTTTTGAACTCTTTTCCAAATCCCGTGCTCGTGTTTGTTGTTTTTGTCTTGATTTTTGTCCTTTTTCTCGATATCCGTACCTGTTGATCCCAGTTGAGCTTCACGATCTTATTAATTAGCTTAGATAAATCTAAAGTAATCGGTATAGAAACTGATCTTGAGTTGTATATCAAATATTATGCGGAAACTAATACTTTGATCTTAAGAAGAATAAACACAAACGAATTCTCAAACAACACTTCAATATTAATACGATTGCTCAACAGCAATAGGGTTACAAGAAACCTTGAAGTGTAAACAATAATACGTATGCTAAGATAATAGATATCTAACTCTAACCCTAGAATCTCCTTTTATAGCGTAAGGAGTCCTAGTCGGTTTACAAGACTTCCTTTACAAGAAAAATATTCATACGTATCTTTTCTATACTTTTCCTTAACATACTATACATATCTAAAAAGCAGCAGAGTAATTCTTCTAGCAGCAGAGTCTTCGTGAGCTAGCAGCAGAGTTACACTTTGCTTATTCTTCCAAACCAGCAAAGTCACAAACATCAGAGTTATTATGCTAATCAGCAGAGTCACATAACTATTCAGCAGAGTTATGTTTCTCGAATCAACAGCATTTTAGACCCAACAATCCTCCCCTAAACTTGATATTTTTCTTCAAAAATCATCAAGTTTCCTTAAATCCAAATAATCACCAGGAGGATGCTTCCAAACACTTTACTGTTTTGAAACCTTTGATTCCAGCAACTTTTTATATTTCTCAATTAGTTCAAATGATTGATTATCTACATCAAATGGTCTTTGTAATGTCAACTTACCAGGCTGCAACATTTGATACAGAATAGATGTACTGTTGTTGATGACATAATCCTTCTCCACAAGCATATACACAGTCACACCTATACATGATAAGAGATGAACCCCACAAGACTGATATAAATACCATTTCTGAACTGTGGAGCTTAATAACTTCTTCCATTCAATACTCCTCTCATCTGGTTCAAACATATTCTTCAAATAGTAATAATTTAGTCTTTCATACACCACCTCTGGTCTAGTATCACCATAATTCATCTTGTAAAGATTCCAGAGTTGAGTAATATCATCCCTATCCATGTAGTGCAACATCTGAGAAAAACTAATATATCCCACACTTGAACCATTTGATCTCTTAATCACCCAGCATACTTGACTATCATTTAGAACCTCATGTGAATATGAAATGATTGGATATTTTATTGATAAAGGAACTTCATTAAGTAACTCAGGCTCTTCTTGAGGTTCATGAACTGTGAGATCCATAATCCCTTTTATATCATCTGCAGTCACTTCTTCCTTCTCTGAATCACTATCCTCTTTCTCTGAATCACTTATCACTACTGACTGAGTTCTTCTCTTCTTCCTACCCACCTGCTTTACTTTCCTCCTATATCTCTTTGTACCAACAGAGGATTCAGTCATTACTTCAGCTTCAACAATAATTTCATTCTCCTTTTCAACATCAGATACTATGGGCTTTGAAACACTTCCACTCCCAGATGCTTTCATCTTGTCAGATCCCATAACTTCTGGATTTCTCTTCTTTTCAGAAACTTTTCTTGGATTAAGCTTAGCATAAGTTTCATAAAATTCCCTTTCAATTAAGGCATCTGACTTTCCTTTGAAATCCTTTATCTGATAATTTCTAGCATTCTTCAAATAATACTTCATGTCATTAACCAATGCTTTCCTTGAAGATGACTTTTGTTTGTAACCATGCTTCTGTGCTTCTTTAATCCTCATAATCAGCTCTTCCCACTTAGCTAATCCATTCTTTCTGAGAATAAACTCAACAAGCTCTTTTGTCTTTTCACTTCCATCCAACTGCTCATCATTTGTTATCAAGAAAGCTTCACCTCTAACAATCATATCAGAATCAATGAAATACTGCAATTGTGCATTAAATTCTTCTTGATTAACTTCTTTAAATGTAGAGCTTTCCATAAGTTCAAACTGATTTCTTTCTTCATCAGCTGCAACACTTCTTGCATATTCTTCATCCTGAGCAATCTGAGCTTGTTCATCAGCCAACTTTTGCATTCTTTCAAGCTCTTCAGCAGATTCAGTAGCAGATTGTTGTTGTGATGGTGTGGGTGTTTTAGTTCCTTTGTTCATGTTCAGCAGTACTTGAGCTAAGGTTAACTTTTCATCATCTGAATCAGCAGAGTCCTTTTCTCCTGCACTCTTCTCAGTATCATCAGCAGAAACCTTTAACCCATCAGCAGAGTGTTCTGCACCAGCAGAGTCAACCTTTCCACTCTTATCACCAACATTTTCAACAGAGTCCTTTTCAACCTCCCCTGAACCCATTACAACTTCCTGATCCTGATCATTCACTACAGTCTCCTGATCATTCCTCCCCTGTTTGGAAGCATCCTCTTTCAAACTTGGTTTGGAACTCTTCTTTAGCCTCCCCTCAAGATGAGTAACCCTTAGCTTAAGCCTTCTTATTTCTGCACCTTGAAAAGCTTTGACTGTAGACAACTCCTTTCTTAGTCCAAGAACCTCCTGTGACAATTTTGTACATTTATCCGTCAATTCCTTAAATTGTTTCATGATATCCTCACAACTTCAGTCTGTGTTACCTGACCCTAGAGGTTGATCATTGGAATTGGCATTATGTACTGGTGTTTTAACCGTCAAATCCTCAGTGTCATGTTCAATACTAGCATCAACACTTCGACCTGTGTAACCTGGTCCGAGAGGTGTATCATTTGCAATGTCAATATGTACATCAGTGTCCATCAATTCAATAGTAGCATCTCTGTCGTCATCACTTCGAGATGTGTTACCTTCTCCGAGAGGTGAATCTTGGGACACAAACTCAGTCTCAACCCTAGGTTGAACATCTGAGCCCCCCTTAGAAGCCATTTGGCTGGGGTTACCATCAGTTGTATTGGGTTCTTGAGAACCTTCTACAAAAGATGTTGCCATGGTTGAGGTCTTAATTATGTTGACACTGTCCTGCTCAACTACTAAGTTGGAAACAGTAGTGCCAGCCTCTTCCATCATGATACCTCCAACACCTGTATCAGCCTCATCTGCATCCATACCAACATTGGCCTGAGGTAGCACAATGTCCTCATGTGGTGAAGTCCTAGGTGATTGGGTATTTTGGGGTTCATGTGACACTGATATATTCAAACTTGTAGATGAGGATGTGTGATGGGAAGCTGTGGGAGTTCCAGCCTCTTCATCCTCATTAAATTCAGCCACAACATTCAAGATATGTTCAGTTAGGGGAGTTATTACACCAGAAAAACCTTTCCCATTCTTCTTTAGAAATGCAAACATCTTGATTGCCATTCTACTACAGGGCTCAACATTTGTATGCCTCAAGGGTTCTCTTAGCTGAGAGTTGATAACAAGTTGTAGAAACCTTGGATACAAATAGAATTTCTTCTTAATAAATTTCTTCATACCCTCAAATATCATAGAAGAAAAATCAAAGGGTTGCCCTGTTGCCAAACACACTAAAGCCATAGCCTGAGAAGCACTAAACTCACTCTATCCACCTACTTTGGGAAAAAAGCAGTGTTGAAGAGTATGTAGCAAAAACTTCCAATGTGGACAAAGATGACCTTTCAAAAATGTGCCACCAGTCTCAGGTCTCTCATATCCAATATTCTCAAGCTCAGTCATAACAATTTCTGGGGTAATGGTAGGGGGTGTTGGTATGCCAGATAAACGAAGACTTCGTTTAATTGTTGTTTCACTAACTACAATATTCTCCCCATCCACACTACCTATCAATATTTCCTCACCATCTAGTATATCCAACTTAACAGTTGACCAAAATTGTTGCATATGAGATTTATAAATGGTAGGAGCAACTGTTAACGCATACCTTAATCTAGACGAACTCAGAAAATCCATAACCTCATGAAATCCATCAGCTGCAGTAACTTTACTAAGAAAAGCTATCTGATTGTGTTCATCCGGAAACGTTCTTCGAGCCATTTGATTTGGGGGTTTTTGGTGAAATGATATGAATTTTGGTTCTTGGGTGAAAGTAGAATGTAATTTTGAGCAATTAAAATGTAATGAGATCAAATTGGTGAAAGATACCGTTTTGATCTAATTAGGTTTAAGAACGCGCCAAAAGTTTCAGTTTGACCCTTCAACTTTCAAACTCATCAGCAGAGTTAAGAAAGTGTTGACCAAAAGTCAACTTTCCCAATATCTTCAAAATCACTTCCTTAAATACCATACCAACCCCTCATTGAAGTCCAAAAATCCTTTAATCTCTTAAGCAAATCCCAAATTTACAAACCCTAACTCAAAATTAACAAATCATGAGTTCATCAAAAGCTCCAATTATCGACATTTCCTCAGATTCATCATCAGACGATTCAGAGGGATGGGTAAGTTACTTTCCTCGAGGTTATCGTCCAAGTTCATCTTCAGCACAACCAAAAGGCAAAGCGGTTGTCGAAGAGGAATATTCCGACCCACTTCCATCAACACCATCCTCCTTTGAAGATTCTGATGATGATGAAAAAACAAAAATCGATGCTCCACAGCATCCTTTGACCGCTGAGCTGCAAAAACAAATGGAGAATGCCGTCGCCGCCTTTGCGAAGAGTGTCCACCTGCCTCATCCAAAGCCAAGTACGGTTGAGCAGAAACCCCCTGTTCCAAAGAAGAAGAAGCAGCAGAAGAAATCAGCTCCCTCGACAAGCCAACAGCAGAGTCCACCACCACGACCAGTAGTACTTGCACTTCCCTGTCCAAGGGTGTCAGAGGCCATGGGCACTAGGGGACCTCGTAGCAAGGTCATGCCTGACTTTGCTAGAATTTAGGTTGTTAATCTTTGAATCTTGATGTCTTTTGGAACTTGTTTTGAATAGCATGAATGTAGGGAAACTGGATGTTGTACTTTTTCCTTTATTATCAATGAATTTCCTCTTTCCATGCTTTACTTGATTGTGTATGTATGTATATCTGCAAAAGGTTAGTAGCAAACCACAAACACAAGCAAGAATATTCCATAATAACAGCAGAGTAGCATAGCAACAAACAACTAATCCAGCAAACAAGTTAAGAAACAGCAAATGATGACTAAACACCAGACATTGACAAAACAGCAGCACAAATCCTTTACAACATTTTACAAAAACATACAGAGATAAGATGTTTAAAGTTTTAAAGATTGATCATGCCAATACTAGCAACTAAAAATTGAAATCTACTTATATCAAAACTTTTTGTAAGTAAATCAGCAACATTGTTGTCAGTATGTATTTTAACCACTTGAATTAACTTTTTCTCATAACAATCTCTAATAAAATGATGTCTTATCTCAATGTGTTTTGTTTTAGAATGAAAAACAGGATTTTTGATAATACACATTGTGCTGTTGTTGTCAATATAAATTTTGGTGTTCATGAAATTGTTCCCATAATCCAGCAGTTGGTTCTGAATCCAGAGCACTTGTCCACAGCAGCTAGAAGCAGCAACATATTCTGCTTCTGTTGTTGAGTTAGCCACAACTGTCTGTTTCTTGCATTGCCAGGAGGCCACAACTGTCTGTTTCTTGCATTGCATTGTCTGAATCCAGAGCACTTGTCCACAGCAGCTAGAAGCAGCAACATATTCTGCTTTTGTTGTTGAGTTAGCCACAACTGTCTGTTTCTTGCATTGCCAGGAGATTAGCCTATGACCAAGGTACTGACAGCCTCCAGTGGTTGACTTTCTATCCAAAGTAGCTCCAGCATAGTCACTATCTGAGTATGCTATCAAGTCAAAGGGTGAATTATTAGGATACCAAAGGCCTAATTTTGGTTGACCCTTTAGGTACCTAAAAATTCTTTTGACTACTTCCAAGTGTGAAACTTTTGGGGACACTTGAAATCTAGCACAAGCACACACAGAAAACATGATATCTAGCCTTGAAGCAGTCAGATACATCAATGAACCAATCATTGATCTATACAAATGCACATCAACCTCTTCCCCATCTTCATCCTTGATCAAAGGTTTGTTTTTATCCATGGGAGTCTTTGCTGCCTTCACATCCTTGAAACCAAATTTCTTCAACAACTCAGCCACATACTTATCTTGGCTAATAAAAATCCCATCTGACTTCTGCTTAACTTGAAGCCCTAAAAAGAAAGTCAGTCCTCCCATAGAACTCATCTCAAACCTGCTGTGCATAAGCTTCTCAAATCCTTCACATAACACCTTATTTGTAGACCCAAAAATGATATCATCTACATAAACCTGGACAAGTAGAATATCCTTTTTGTCTTTCTTAATGAACAATGTTTTATCAATGGTTCCTCTGCAAAAACCATTATTCAACAAATATGTGGATAAGGTGTCATACCAAGCTCTAGGAGCTTGATGTAGTCCATACAGTGCTTTCTTCACTTTGTAGACCCTATCAGGATACTTAGGATCTTTAAACCCAGGTGGTTGCATCACATAAACTTCATCAGGAATCTTTCCATACAAGAAAGCACTTTTCACATCCATTTGATACACAGGAAAATTCTTAAATGAGGCATATGCTAGGAACAATCTGATAGCCTCAATTCTTGCAACTGGGGCAAATACCTCATCATAATCTATACCTTCTTCCTGAGTAAATCCCTGAGCCACTAATCTAGCCTTGTTTCTGATAACAACTCCTCTCTCATCTCTTTTGCATCTGAACACCCATTTAGTACCAATTGCTCTTTGTCCATTAGGCAAATCCACCAATGTCCAGACTTCTTGAAGCTTGAACTGCAGCAACTCCTCTTGCATAGCTTCAACCCAACTTTCATCTTTCATAGCCTTATGAATGGTCTTGGGTTCTTCTTGAGATAGGAAACAGGCAAACATGCAATTTTGTAAATCCTTGTGGCTATTCCTCTTCTTGAGTGTTTGAGCAAATAATCCCTGATCAAGCAAATCACTTAACCGTTTTGATTTACTTCTGGTCTGAACAGCAGAGTGAACATCACCAATTATTTGCTCCTTTGGATGATTCCTGTGGATTCTGGTTGTTGGAGTGGGACTAACAGGTATATCAGTCTCCAAATTTGATAAATCAGCTTCAGCACCAAAAACATCAACAACTTCATCATCAGTATCCACATACACTTCTTCTAATTCGGGCATCTCATCAGAAGAATCATCATAAGAATCACCATGTTTATCATCAGCAGAGTCCTTGTCCATAGCAGCAGAGTTACCAAACCTAACAACAGAGTGTTTTGACTTATCAGCAGAGTGCTTTGGCTTGGCAGCAGAGTTGAGAGAACTGCTGCTATGTTTATGTCCTTGTTGCCCAGCAACATCTGACTCTGTATTCCGTTCCTTATCATCATTCTTGACATCATGAGAAGGTTCATCATCACCTTCTACATTAACCTTTGGAACTTCCTTATGAACAGCAGCTTCATCTGAACTTTTTCCCTCTTTAGCTGTTGGAGTGAAGTACTGATCAAACTTGCTTCTTTCAATCAAAACAAACTCCTCTGCAGGCTCATCCTTCTTTGCTTGTGTACCTGCATTAGGGTTAGTTTGTGTACCTGCAGACATGTTAGTAGTACCTGCAATGACTGGTTGATAATTCATACTCTTGGTTAAAGAATCAATATCAAACATCCACTCAGGACCTTTTCCATCAACATTAGGTGTGGTTTCTCTAATTCTAACATGCAAATTTTCCACCACATGCCCAGTCCTTTGATTGAAAACCCTAAAAGCCTTACTTTCAGTAGAGTATCCAACAAAGTAACCTATGTCTGCTTTCTCACTAAACTTGCCTAAGTGGTCAATGGTGTTTAAGATAGTGACAGGACACCCAAATGGTCTAAAGAAATCAATCAGTGGTTTCCTACCATGCAATAACTCATAAGGGGTCATATTGTGAGGTTTAACTATCTTAGTTCTATTTTGCACATAGCAAGCAGTGTTGACTGCTTCAGCCCAAAAGATAGTAGGTAACTTAGATTTCTTCCTTTTTGTTCTTAGGGGTTGAATCAGATTCCACTACATCATCATCACTGTCAGACACCCAATCTTCAATCAGGGGTGCTTGTTCATACTTCTTTACTTCAACCTTAGGTGACTCTATTTCTTTTTCACTAGTTTCAACTACAGGTTTACTAGTTTCACCTACAGGTTTGGCCTCAGACTCAGATATGAAAGTCAATGTCCTAGTAGGAGGGGCATTGGCACTAAGCTTTGTAGGGTGAGCAACAGCATTATATCCTATACCATTAAAGTGTCTTCCTAATGGTTTACTGAGAATGTCAGTGGCAAATTGTTGTTTTTCCACCCTAACAATGTGTTTTTCAGTTTCACTCTTAGCTAAGTCTCTAGCCTATTCAGCCTCTCCTACTTTTTCCATAAGAACCTTAATCTCATCATCTTTCTTGATAATTTCATTTTTCAGGATAGTGATCTGATCAAGGTATTCAATTTCAGCCTTTTTATAAAATTCTAGCTTCTCTTCTAAGTTCTTTAAACCATATGCATAACTAAGATTATCTAGCTTAAGTGTTTCATTTTCCATTTTAAGGTTTCCATTGCTAGACTTAAGTATCTCAATTGTATCAGAACATGATTTAAAAGAACAAGATGATTCATTGGATACCTCAGAGTCTGATCCAGAAGAAGAATAGGCCATGAGAGCAAAATGCTGTACTTCAGGTTCCTCTTCAGCTATCAATGCACAATTTGGACCATCCTCAGCAAGATCACTCCAATCATAATCACCTAACCCATCACATGATACCATAGCAGTAGTAGAATTTGGCTCTTCATCAGCAGACTTCTTGAAATTCTCATTGCTTCTTTTTGGTGCTTTGCATTCTCTTGCAAAGTGTCCCTTCTTTCTGCAGTTAAAACATTCAGCCTTTGACTTGTCAAATCCCACACTTTTTGTTCCTTCTGAACTTCATCTCTTTTCCAGTGCGCTTAAGAAACCTTCTTGCCCTCATAGTAAGCATTGCAAACTGCCATTGCATATCAATCTCCTCAACATCATCAGGATCAAGTTCATCCAAATCTTGAGGCATGACTGAAGTACTTGTAGTAAGTTCAGCCAAATAAGCACAAATTGCAGCATCACTGATGGTGTTGGTGTTAGCAGAGTCAGCAGCAGAGACATGTGATCCAACAGCAGGAGCAAAAGCACCAGCAGCAGAGTGCTGTTCTTGATGTCTACCAGTATTCTTGCTGTTTGAGGAAACAAAAGCAAGATTATTTGTGGTAGAAGATGAGCTTGACAATCCTTTAACTTCAGATTCATACACTTTCAAGTTGTTATACAGATCATCCAATGTCATAGTATCAAAATCTTCCTTGTGTCTCCAAACCACTGTATGAGTGTTCCATTCAGAAGATAGACTTCTCAGAAACTTTAGATTGATATCTTCTTGAGGTACATCAATCTTCAAAAGAGCCATCTGACTGGTTAACTTATGAAGTCGATCATAAGTTCCTTCAATGTTCTCAGAACTTAAAGCAGTAAAAGTCTCAAACTGATGCTTCAGTAGATTCTTTCTTGATTTCTTGGTAGCTTCATTCCCACCAAATCGAAGTTCGATTGCTTCCCATAACTCCTTAGCAGACTCAATATGATTAAAGCTCAATTGATAATCATTAGGTATTCCCATCATGAGAATACTGTGAGCCTTAACCTCCAATCTTCTCTGTGCTTTCTCCTCACTTGTCTTGAGAGTCAAGAATGATCCAGTAGCAGTCTTGGTTTGCACACTGTCGCCATGAAGAACAACTTTCCAAAGTGAGTAATCAACCATTCTTATGTATTGTTGAATCCTCATCTTCCAGATCTCATACTCTCCAGTCTTGAGCATGGGAACTCTTGATGCAGTAACCATGTGTGTTGAATCGGAATCCATTGCTTAATTAGATGATTAGCAGATCTTGTATTCAGAAATTCTTCTTGGTACCAGTTTCTAGATCACAAGCTCTGATACCACTTGTTGATCCCAGTTGAGCTTCACGATCTTATTAATTACCTTAGATAAATCTAAAGTAATCGGTATAAAAAACTGATCTTGAGTTGTATATCAAATATTATGCGGAAACTAATACTTGATCTTAAGAAGAATAAACACAAACGAATTCTCAAACAACACTTCAATATTAATACGATTGCTCAACAGCAATAGGGTTACAAGAAACCTTGAAGTGTAAACAATAATACGTATGCTAAGATAATAGATATCTAACTTTAACCCTAGAATCTCCTTTTATAGCGTAAGGAGTCCTAGTCGGTTTACAAGACTTCCTATACAAGAAAAATATTCATACGTATCTTTTCTATACTTATCCTTAACATACTATACATATCTAAAAAGCAGCAGAGTAATTCTTCTAGCAGCAGAGTCTTCGTGAGCTAGCAGCAGAGTTACACTTTGCTTATTCTTCCAAACCAGCAAAGTCACAAACAGTAGAGTTATTATGCTAATCAGCAGAGTCACATAACTATTCAGCAGAGTTATGTTTCTCGAATCAACATCATTTTAGACCCAACAGTACCTGCACATTAAAAAACATAAAAACACAAATATTTGGCATTTATAGATCAGTTTTTGGTTGTTTTGGTCTGATTTTGGTCAAATAAAGGTATGTGTTTAAGCACATACCGTGTATTCTGGTCCTCGTCGAGAGTTCCAACAAAATTTTAAAATAGGAGTACGGCTCTGCTTCAGTCGCTTTACCTATTGGTCCATGATTTCTATAGGTTCTTCGACAAAATGAAGTTTGTCGTCAAGTTGAATTTCCTCTAGTGGAATGTCGAGGGTTTCTTCTGATAAGTATTTCTTCAGGTTCAAAACGTGGAATGTATTGTGTACCCTACTGAGTTATGGTATAAGTTCGAGTCGGTAAGCAACCGGTCCATCTTCAGCCAAACTTTTGAAGGGTTTAATGTACCTCGGGTTCGTTTTTCCTTGTTTCTCGAAACGTATCACGTACTTTCATGGCGAGACTTTCGGCATGATTATATTTTCAACATGATATTTTTAATGGATTACGTGTCACATTTGCGTAACTCTTCTGACGACTTCATGCGGCTTGCAGCCTATTGTCTGGGGGTGTTGCTCCTAAGCCCTGATATGTACTAACGATTAATGTAGATGGGACAACCACGAATGCGTACTAACAATCGAAAGAAGTAGATATCAATATCATGGAAGAAATGATACTCATAAAAAAATGAATAACAATACAATTGAAAGAGTTAATGAATCATAAAAAATAGTAATGTGATTCTGCTGTGTGTAATATTTAGGAGTAAGGATTGCTTAAAAAGGATAGATTAAGTATCTGTATGAACAAAGGAGCAAACCATTATCAATCAATGCAAATGAAGGAATTGATGAATAACAATAATGGATCAAAATTAGATATCAAGAACATTCGTACTTATCATGAGCAAAGAGTGCTCGAAAGAAAGATAGATATTTGTATGAACAAAGAAACAAACTGTTATCAACCGATGCAAATGGAAGGATCAATGAATTAAAATAATAGTGAATAGATTTAGATGTCAATATTATTCGTACTGGTATGAGCAAGGAGTGCTCGAAAGAAATATTCGATATTCGTACGAACAAAGAAGCAAACGAAAGGGTGTATAAAAGAGAAGCCAATGACTTAAATTTACGAGAATAGAGGAATCATAATTTATCATAATAGTAAAGGGAATAGATATAGAATGTCAACACGAAGTAATTCAATTAACCGAGAGAATCAATCGAATCAAACCAATAGCCAAAAGAGGCCAATACTGAAAGACAGAATTCTAAATGAGGTTCAATAATAATGAGATAGACAATATTTATTACGAATGTCAAATGAGAATGAATAATGAAAATCCATATCTACAAAGGATAATAAACATCATGATTGTTAAGAGAGATTAAGTGAAATGGACAAGAATTGAGAAAGCAGTAAGTATTTCAATATGTTAAATGAGATAGACAATAAATGTGAAAGCAAACGATAAATGAGAAAGACAATAAGTGTCACGAAGGAGATCAAACAATAAATGATGAAGTCCATAAATATTAGGAATGTTAAGTGAAAATAACTGAGAAATTCAATAAATGAGAAAGATAATATGTATCTCGAATGCTAAATGAGAAGAAATGAGAACGAATAATAAAAGACAACTGACAGCACGAATGCTAACTGAGAGTAAACAATTAATGAGAACGGAAATAAGTGAAAAAGACAATAAGCATTGCGAATGCTAATTGAGAATAAATGGGGACCAACAATAAATGAGAAAAACATTACGTTGTAAGCATGCCTGTTAAGTGAGAACAAACATAAAATGAAAAAGACATTGAGTATTACGAAAGTTGATTGAGGATAAATTAAAACAAATAATAAATAGTAAAGTCAATAAACATCACGAATGTTGATTGAACAACATCCGTACTTGGTTCTTCGGGCTTCCCTCTGGTCCAATGAGACTGTAGGTTGGTCATCATAGCTCGTTTCTATTGACGTGTAATATCTCTCATGATGCGCCATGTGTGTTATTAGCAATGGAATGGTGCGGTGGATGGGATCTCTGGTGATAGACTCTGGTCTGGTAGGAGGAGTAGATGTAGTAGTGGTTCTCCTCCTCGTCTTCCGAGGGATTCTTCTTCGGGTGCGTGATCTTCCGGTTTGAGTTCAGACTCCATAGCCTTGTCCTCGAATGACTTCGTCTCACTGTCAGGATCAGTAAGTAAGTCGTTGACGTGGATGTCAGAATGGCGACCGATAAGTTCTCCAATTTGTCCTTGGAATTGAAAGATAGCATTAGGGTAAACATTGCTGTCAAGTTTCGGCATTACCTTCATGGCGGCGTAATTCTTCAAAACCAAAAGGAGTGGAAAAGAATGAGATATTATAAAGTCGTGTTCCGAAAGTAGATGTTCCAAGGCGGCACGTTAAAGTCAAGTTCTAATCAACCGGCGTGTTTTTAGGCGATAGTTTACGAGGTGATGTAGATGTTCCATGAGTATAGGCAGAATGTTCAAACTCGTCTCTGAAGACAAATAGTAAAACAATCAAGGGAATTCGATAGAATGTAACGGGTTTGTGTAAAACGATGTTATGAAAGATCATGAAAAGTTTTAGTGAATCATGGAATTACTCGTAATGTTTTGAAATTAATTGAGACCATTGTTTTACTCACAATATCTTGAAAACAAATACGATCATTGTGTCATCCACAATGTCTTAGGAAAGTCTTAGAGATCATTAAAATGTAAGTGTAGGTATGTGATTGGGCAAAACAAGATTCAACATGAAGTTCTGGAAACGAGTATAAGAGATCAAAATCAATCAAACGTTTATATAAATAATCTTTTATATAAATAAATAGTGGTCAAAAGTCACTCAAGTGTATATATAAATATTCTTTATATACAAATAGAATAATGGTGCATAAAATTGTGCATAAGTGTTCGGAAAGTGTAAGCGCACGAAGAGTGTAAGGCAATGCAAAGTGGAGTAGTTAAAATATAAGGAGTGGTTATAGTCTAGTTCTAAAAATGTGACCTGGTTCTCTATAACCATGGCTCTGGTACCAATCTGTAACACCCCCAAAATATCGAAGTGGAATGTAATATTATTGGGGTGCTACTTATTAGTACAACAGTCATAATCATAGAAAACGACTCTAAATGAGACGTTTTAAAAGTTTACCATTCGATCAAAATAAATATCAGAGTTTACAAGAGGTCCCAAAATAGTTTTAATTTGCATAACACGTAAACATAAAAGTTTATAAAGGTTTATCGAATGATAATATTATGCAAGCCATCAAAACATTCTCCTTGCGACTTCGTGCTTGCCAAATACCTTAAGGACCTGAGATAAAACATGCTAAAAAGTCAACACAAAGGTTGAGTGAAATTCATAGGTTTATAAATAAATAATGGACCACAAGATTTCAAGTTTAAGAGACAATTGATAAAGTAGTTATTATTGCACTAAGGTCATGACACTCAAAGCGTTAACGTGGGGTATCATATAAATGATAATAAAGCCCTAGAAGTAGGTAATTTGCCATTATACCTAGATACTCAAATATAGTGCGTTTGGTTGAATCTATAAAACACAAACGGGATTCGTCGATCCCAATAGGCATATTCACAATATTCGCGCTCACATGGAAATGATTAAAGGTTCATGATGCTAGGGACTTATCTTTGGCAATAATGGTACTTAGGCAATAATACATTCAGGTAAGCATACAGTTCAAAGTACTTGAGTCCAAAACGTAAAATAGCATGTATCTCCCCCAATGGGTTTATAAACAATTTAAAGAGTTTAAGTGGGGCTTTGAACTCACCAAAAACCAAGTGAACAATCAAAGTGAATGTAGTGATGAATAAACCGCAAGTGTCCTACGAGCAACCTAGACATATACGCATGTCTCAGATTCTAAAATAATAAGGTAAGTATGTCTATATGCCATATAGATTATTATTTCAATTATGCTTGGTACATAATATATAAATCAGTGTCAAGACAAGTCATAAGGGTTCGATTAAGTCCAATGGTTCAAATTAAGTCAAAGAGTTCAAAATATATTAAATGGTTAAAAATCAAATTTAAGGGTTCCAAATATGTGTCATGAGTTCAAACTAGTCGTTCGTAAGTTTTTTTAGTCTATGAAAGGATTTACGGGTCTATTTCTGATAGTGGGTCCTATCACTTCGGTTTTTATGTAAAAATGGTCAAGTAGTATTATTTGACAAGTTTCTAATAGTCCAATGGTCCATTTTTATAAGTTAATAACTTTTTATACATTTTAAGTATATAGCTGTTAGAAATTTTATAAACATGTCCCTCTTTAAAAATTCATTACTCGCAAACCGTAAGTCGAGAAATTACGTTCTTTATATCCCCGGAAAGGTATTTGAGTGTACTAACTATATTTATGGGTCCCTCTGAGTCAAAAATTACTTAACAGTAGTGAAATTACCCATTTACCCTTAACTACCCAGTTCTGATTTTATCAACATCACAACAGTCCCGGGAAAAATGCAATATCTAGAGTTCTACAAGCCCGATTAACCCTATTTTGTGACCATGTTAAGTTAAGATGTTAGCTACAACTTTTATGTTTTGAGAAATAGTTGGTTATATTAAAAAAAAATGGCTTTTATAGGTTGCAAGTCTGTTGCTCAGAATTTGACATGTTTCATGAAAACATTTTTAGTTTAATCATCGTAATGAGTTATTCAATGAAATACCCGGAAAAACGACCATAAGGCATTGATCTATAACTGTATATTTTTACTTAAGGTCCAAAGTCCACTGATAAAATCAGTTTATTCCGTTTTTACCGCTGGTCAGAAAGTAGTTTTGCATGTCTAGTCCTTATTAGGTTTTCTAGTGTTTTAGCATAAGTACCAAGTATAATAAAGCATAATAAACATATAGAGCATATAAAATACATAAGGAAAACATATAATCTCAGATCTACAATGATTATGTAATAACTTGCATAAAACATAAGAAAACTTCATGAAAAGTTCATTTTTAAAGAGTTTTGGTGTTAGAATCATACTAGACTTTGCACCTTGTGATTTTTACCTTCCAATGAGTTAGAAAGTTGTAAAGCGATGGTGTTTTTGGACTTGGAAAACCACGACAACAGCAGCAACAAGGGAGGAAGACACCAAAAGATGGAGTGGTTTTGAGATCTATATTGAGTAGTTTGCATGTGTTTAGTGGTTTTTATAGTTAGTGCTAGACACTTGTTAAACTCTTGAATCCTTAAGCATGCATACCATAAAATTTGGCCACTTCATGGCTAGGAGGGGTGAGTGGAATATTTTGATGCTATTATTTGAATATTATGTGTTATAGAGTGTAGTTTGGATCCCGGTAATTTAAAATGTGTAGTTTTTAAGACACTAATGTTAAATAATTATAAAAAAGTAGTATTTTTGTAAAAATAGTTTGATTCAATTTAAAATGAGTAAATTTGGTGTTTCATGTATTTCCCGAGTCTTCCGGAGTGTCATAACGTAGTTAAAGCTTAAAACGCGAGCCAAAAACGCGTAAAATGTAAAAAGTGCACACTTCGCGTAGAAATGGAAAAATTAAATTATTCCATATGAAAACAAGTATTTGGGGGAAAATAAATCATATAAACTAGTAGACTGGGCATAGTCTGAGGCAATTTAAAAGTCTAAATGTACGCGTTACGACGTACTCGGGTAACTTTCCCGACAAAAGCTAATTTACTTAAAATAGAATAATAGGTAATTAAAAATAGTAAAAGTATTAACTTGAAAATTTCACGGTTGTTACACATATAGTAGATTCTGCATACTATTTGGTATACACTCAAAGTATCCTCAACACAAGTCTAGTATTGGAATGCTTAATCCCTAAAGTTTTTAATCTCGGGTTTCTGATACTTTGAGTTAGAAGATACTTTTCTGAAGAACTCTTTATTCCCTACAAGACGATGGACATGGAGACTACTCAGACCAACACTGCTGCAAAGTTGCCTATGATAAAACAGAATGATTTCGAGATGTGGAGGCTAAGGATAGAACAGTACTTCCAAATGCAGGATTATGCACTTTGGGAAATCATAAAGGATGGGAACTCCTTCAAACCATCAACAATCGAAACAACTGTTGATGGTCAGACAAAGACAACTGTGAATATTTCTCCTGTTATTGCAGAAGAAAAGCTGCAGAAGAAGAATGATATTAAAGCAATGAGCTTGTTGCTGATGACCATCCCTAATGATCAACTTCTGACATTCAGGAAATACAAGGATGCCAAATCCTTGTTTGAAGCAATAACTACCAGGTTTCGTGGTAATGAGGCCACCAAAAAGACATAGAAGACCTTGCTGAAGCAGAGCTTTGAGAACTTCAGTGCTACTAGCAATGAATCTCTTGATCACATGTTCAACAGGCTATAGAAGATAATCAGCCAACTGGCTGTATTAGGTGTTGAGATTCCTCAAGAAGACCTTAATTCCAAATTCTTAAGAAGTTTACCTGCTGATTGGTACACTCATGTGGTTGTCTGGAAGAACAAGCCAAAAATCGACACAATGAGCCTTAATGATCTGTACAACAATTTTAAAATTGTTGAACAGGAAGTGAAGAAGTCTGGAAGTTCAAGTTCAAGCTCTAGGAACATGGCATTTGTGTCATCTCCCAGTAATATCAGTCCAGATGAGGTGAATGTGGCTTTAGGAGTTAGTACTGCTAACCCTAATGTTAGTACTGCTAGTTCATCAACTAGTACTGCTGGAATAAGTGACACTGCACTCTATGCTTTCCTGACCAGCCAAGCCAATGGGTCTATGCTATCACATGAAGATCTTGAATAAATAGATGAAGATGATCTGGAAGAGATTGACTTAAAGTGGCAGGTTGCACTGCTAAGCATGAGAGCCAAGAAATTTTGGCAGAGAACTGGGAAGAAGATCACAATCAGTGGTAATGATACAGCTGGTTTTGATAAATCTAAGGTGGAATGTTTCAACTGTCACAAGTTGGGACATTTTGCTAGAGAATGCAGAAGACCAAGGCAGCAGGACTGCAAAAGCAAGGGGTATGGGAACAAGCCTGAACCAAGGAAGGCTGTGGAAGTGGAAGAGCCTTCTTCCAAGGCAATGGTTGCTATTGATGGTCTCGGATATGATTGGAGCTTCATGGCTGATGAAGAAGAAGAACCAACTGAGATGGCACTGATGGTATTTTCTGACTCAGAGGTACATTCAGTAAAGAGTTGTTCTAAATCTTGTTCTGCTTTAAAAGATTATGAAACATTGAAAAAGCATTATGATGAGCAGAGAGTAGAGCTAAACCAAACTAACTATAATTTATCAAATCATAAAAGAGGTTTAGCTGTCTTAGAAGAACAAATTTTGTTTTATAAGAAAAATGAGTCTATCTTTTCAGAAGATATAGCTATGCTTAAAAGAGACATGACTCATAAAGATGCTGAGATAAGTGTGCTTAGAGTTGAGTTAGAAAAGATCAAGAAAGCAAAAGATAACATACAGTTAAGTGTTGACACTCTAGAATATGCATCTAAAGGAGTTAATAAGATCAGTGAGCGTCAACTGGTCAATAAAGCTAAGTCTGGGTTAGGTTACAAAACTTGTCCACCTCCACATAGAGGAGTACCTTCACCCCCAGGTATTGACTTAGAACACACAGGTTTAGCTGAATTTCAAGAGCCAAAATTAGAATAAGGATCTAAGGCTAAAGAAAATGTTAGTTTAAATAAACCTGATGAAGTAAATGAATCTTTTGAGAGTGCCAGTGACACCTCTCTTGTTGAGAAAAAGGTGTCAAATGATAAGAGTAACTCGGATGCTCCCATTATTAAAGATTGGGAATCTGATGATGAGGATCAAGTTGAGTCCAAACCTGAGATAGTAAAGCAAAAGGAAACTGCTGTTCCCAAGGTGGTCAAGATAGAAACTATTACGCCTAGAAAACAAGTAAAACAAGTTAGGCCAACAGTTAGATATGCTGAGTTATATAGGTCCACAAATAGGTCTCAATGCCCTAGGGGAAACCAGATAACCTGGAACAATCTTAAGTCCCAACAACTAGGCAATGAGTTTGTCATGTACAATAAGGCTTGCTTTTCTTATGGTAGCTTTGACCACCTACAGGCTTTTTGCAACAACCATCAAGGGAAAAGGGTGGTTACAGGAAATACAAGGGTGCTTGGGAATACAAATAAAAGGGTGAACATAAATAGTTTTTCAAGAAAAACTCACCCTAATGTTAACAGTTATATGACTCCCAGAGCAATTTTAATGAAGTCTGGCCTTAAACCAGTTTGTACTACTAGACCAGCAGTTAGTACTGCCAGACCAATCAAGACTGTTTACCCCAAACAAACAGTTTCAAGTGCTAAATCAACTTTAAATTTTTCTAAAATAGCACAACAAACTGGTCACAGGCCTCTTTACAAGAAAGCAGTGTTTCATAACAAATTTTGGAATCAAAAAGTTAAAACTGCTAGGCCAAGAAACACTGCTAGGGCAAATGGGGTAATTGCTGTTAAGGCCTCAGCGTGTTGGGTATGAAGACCTATCAAACCCAATGGTGCATCAATAACAATGAAGAAATATGATTACATTGATGCACAAGGCAGATCCAAGTCAGTAATGGCTTGGGTCCCTAAAGGAAACTAATTTCCTTTATTTTATGTCCAGGGACATCCACAACAAGATGATGAAGAAGTTCAAGGATATGCTGATAGTGGATGCTCTAGGCACATGACTGGAAACATGTCCTACCTCTCAGACTTTACACCTATGGATGGAGGATATGTTACCTTTGGGGGAGGAATTGGTGGCAGAATTACTGGTAAAGGTACTTTGAAAACCGGTAAACTTGACTTTGAAGATGTGTATTTTGTGCATGAACTCAAGTATAATCTCTTTAGTGTCTCACAAATGTGTGACAAAAAGAACAAAGTTCTTTTTACAGACACTGAATGTCTTGTTCTTTCTCGAGACTTTAAGTTACCTGATGAAAGTCAGGTACTACTTAAAGTTCCTAGAAAGGGTAATATGTACAGTGTTGACATGAAGAAAATTGTTCCTAAAGAGGGTTTCACTTGTCTTGTAGCAAAAGCCACATTGGATGAGTCAATGCTTTGGCATAGGAGACTTGGTCATATTAACTTTAAAACCATAAATAAAATTGTTAAAGATGGTTTGGTAAGAGGCTTGCCTCAAAAACGTTTTGAAAATGACCAAACTTGTGTTGCCTGTCTCAAAGGCAAACAACATGATCCGTCTGAAAACGTATATATAAATATAAACAGTCTTAGAACGAATACTCGTGTGTAGTGTGAAACCAGGCAAGTGATCACCTGGGTCGTTTCCCAACGAGGTGCGAATGGGCAAACTGTGAAAAGCTTTGGATTAGAGTGATTGATGATTTAGATTGCTTTTGATTTTACTTTTTAACAATTCCAAATAACAATTTAAAAACAGATATGCACAAGAAAATTAAACGCGAATTAATAAATTACAAACGCGTAACGGGAATCTAAAATGGGACAAAAACTGAAATTTATGAAATTAAAACCTAAAAATGTAAAATTACTTAAAATTTATTTAAAACCTTAAATTATATTTTTTTACACTTTTTATCTATTTATTATTTAATTACTTATTAAACTATTTAAATTTATAAAAAATACTAAATGAACTAAGAAAATTCTAAAAATTTTTCCAAAAATATTACTAAGTAAATAGAAGCTAATAAAATTATAAAAATGAAACTTGCTTAATTAAAATTTAAAAAGATAAATTCTATTAAATAGAAGCTATCACTATATTTCTATTTTTGGTTTTTCTTAAGGTCTAAAAATGATATTATATTTTTCCTGGATTAAAAATGACAAAAGAAAATTATGAAAATTAAAATTATATTTTTCTGATTAATATTCTATTTATTATGATTTAAATACTATTAAAAACTAATTAAAAAGATTAAAAATATCAAAACTATTCAGAAAATTATGAAAATTTACAGATAAATCTAAAATATTATTAAAAAGCTAGGAAAATTAAAATCAAATGTTTAATAAGCCTGGAGAGCTGATTTGGGCAGATAAGCAGTTGGCAAATAAGCCAAAAATAAGCTAAAAAGCACAAAACTCAACCAAATGATCAGGACAGGCTTAATATACTACTATAAGCTTAAAACAACTGAAAAGTACAAATAAGCACTAAGGATTAATGATTTGTATTTTTTTAGTATTATTTTATTTTTCCAAGGGTAAAACTCAACGAATGCGTTTTCCCCGGGTCGTTTCCCAACGAAGGTCGAATATCGAGTTGTCGTGACGATGTCGAATACGTGTAGTGAATGTGTGAAAAAGAGTGATTGATTTGATTTTATACTACGAACAATGAAATTATAAAAGAAATTAACTAATTAATTTAATGCAACAATTAAACTAAGCATATGAATTTTTAAAAACGAAAATTTGAAATTAAAAACGTTATGCGACGAATTATAAAACGTAAATAAAAATGATTTTGTGAAATTTAAAACCTAAAAATATAAAAATAATTTTCCTATATAAAATCTGATAAAAGAAAATTTTTGGAAAAAGAAAAATATTTTTTTTACTTTTTAATATTTTTTATGAATTAAAACTATTTAAAACTAATTAGGTGATTTAACTAAAATGCAAAAGTAAAAAAAAAAAAATAACTAATGGACTGAAAATGTATCGAAACTAATTTTATAAAAGAAAATTAAAGAAAACAAAAGTTTAAAAGTTAAAGGACTAAAAGTGTGTAAACTGAATTGGTACAGACTTAATAAAAAGCAGGGACTAAATGTGCCAAATACCAAACTATTTTATTGCTAAAAACTACCAGTCCCGACTTAAACTTAATTTGAAAGATTAGGGACCAAAAATGACAACATCCGAAACTTAAGAACACAGTTTTAACACAGAAAGTATTTTCAACTAGCACTTTTCAAATGCTCATAAAACGCTCAAAATTTAACCAATTTTGAAACCGAAGACTGTTTTGGAAAGCTGAGCAAGCAAAGATTACTAATATCCGAAAAGCCCTATCACAAATACTCAATTGCTGGGTTAAAATTGGCCTAGATCAGTAGTGAAAAACACAAGTCTGCTGCAACTTTACAATGCAGACCAGAGCAAAAATTGGGCCGATTTTTCAGACAGATTTTAAGTCACTCGATAAGCTTAAAAGGCAACTACCAGATTTTTATCTCAAAACCTATTGTATGAACTATTTTCAAATCAAAAATCAGGACCTTAACTCAAATGAAACAGCAGATGGCAAGCTTAGATTAGCAGCTAGAACTCATGATCTGTACTAAAGGAATTATGACAGCAGACTTAGAAACTTGGCGCAAACAAGTGAAAATCAACTCCACAGCAAACCAAGGCTATTGAATATACTTAAAACACTCAAATTCTCCTAGAAACACCAAATTAGAACATCAGATAAGCTCAGCTTATGCTAACCAAACAACCTCTAAAACAGACAACTTATGAACTTAAGCAATTAACTCTAAACTAATGCTCTAATCTATGCTATTATAACTAACAAAATCTAATCTAAAAAAATGAAAAGCAAAAGAGAAGTACATAGACATAATAAGCTGGTAAACATAAACAATAAACTAAAATAAAACTGCACTCACTAGTTAATCCTGCTGACTTTTAGGTAATCTCAGAACATTAAAACTACCCAGGCTATTAAGCCACTAACATAACCCAATTTCCAGCTCTATTCCACATCAGTACTCCACAGCTTATCACCAACTTATCATCAGCTTATCAGCTGATTAGAGAATTTTTTTTTTTTTTTTTTTTTTTTTCTTTTTTTTTTTTTTTTTTTTTACTGAAGTAACACTCAGATAAAACAATAATACTAAGAAAACTTTAAATTCAAGAACAATAAACTACCATTAAACTAAAAACAAAATTGATTTAAACTTTAATTCGGATAAAAATTGATTTAAACTAGAACATTAACCTTGAATTCGGATACAAATAAAATCGATTTAAAACTAAGAATTACAATAAAATATTTAATCTAAAACATTAATAAAAAATTACAACCTCCTCGTTACAAAATTAAATTCGACTGAAAAATTTAAAGTAATAATAAAACAATTAAAATTAAATCCTATCTATCTAAAAAACTAACTTTCGATCAGAGGAGTTATCCCGCTATTTATAGGCCTAGGCCGATTCTTCTGGAGAGTCCACGTTGGCGATCCGCGTGTGTCCACAGCAATCTATCACCCTTGGATCTTCCCTTCATCTCCAAGCTTCAACTCTGGCCGTACGATCAAAAGTGGTGCGTGTTCGGTCCAATCGATGGCTGCCATGTGTCATTCTTAGTGTCAGTAGCTTCCTAGAAGTCCGTGCAATGACAATCTTACCCTTAATTGTGGTAATTTTGTTCGGTAATACTTAGGGTTCTTGGTAAACAGTGAAATCTGGAGAGAGGGGTGAATATTGGGGATCGGTATTTTTGTGAAAGAGATAATAGGGTGTGCTTGTTTTATTTTTGACCGAGTAGTTTATTTTTAAGGGTTTGACCGGGTTTAGTTATTAGCGAGTGTGGGTGGGTCGGGTTTTGTGGGATGGGCCGGTAGTGGGTTGATGTGGGTTGTGGGTTTAAAGAGTTAAAACTTAAAAGGGGTTGTGGATTTAAATGGTTGGGCGGTTTTCTGTTAAGGGATGGGTTAAGTATTAGGATATATTTGGTTTTAAACTTTTAATCACAAGGACTATATTTGTAAATCATGAAACCTCAAGGACCATAATTGCCACTTCTTCAAAGATCATCCGAGGACCAATTTTGCCAACTAAAATAATCCAAGGGCTTAATTTGATAATTTCTGATAGATGGAGGACCTTGGTTGACTTTTTGACCATAATTTCTCCTCGGCATCGGCTACAAATAACACTTCCATATCTCGTGCTCGGTTTCCCGGTTCTTGGCTTGATTTTGTCCTTTTCTTTGATATCCGTGCCTGCATATGTAAAAACACAAAAACACGATATATTTGGCATTTTGGTCGGGTTTTTGGTCTATTTGGGTCCGGTTTTGGTCTAGAAATGGTATGTGTTTAAGCACATACCAAAATTCCCCCAGACTAAGCTATTGCAATGTCCTCATGCAATGTTATAAGAACTCCCCGATTTTCCTTTTTATTCTATTTTTGTATTTTTATATTTTCCTCATTATTCATGTGACGGCTTTTGTTGACAATCATTATCTTTCGATAATTTTTAGGGTCTTCGAGTAGGAAACACGACTCATAAAGAAGTGACCATACGGATAAAATTCGTCGTTCCTGATTTTTCACAAGTCCCCAAACTAAGCTTAAAAACGAAATCATTGTCATTTACAAGTTAGATTGCCAACACTACTCATTGAAGCTAATTGTGGACTTCTCGTTCCCAAATTCCTATTTTTCCTCTATTTATTTTATTTTTGGTGAGAAATGAATTTCTTCAAATTCTCGTTTCGATAGTTTTTAAACCGATAAAGATACCTAGTTTAGACGCTAAGTAGTTTTCAAATCTTCCCTCGAAAACCGTTGCATACAAAAATGAGGTCCACATCAAGGTCTCTGATTTAACACGATTTTGAGAATATCCCTTTTATTTGCGACCGAAACAACTCATCTACGAGTCCAGAGACGGAAGCCTTTATTAGGACACCCCCGGAGTCGAAATTTGGCATTTTTAACATTATTAAGCACATATTATTATATCCTTGGCCCTTTATAACAATCACAACATCGGCTGCGAACCGGCAAGATGTGATAGTCTATTATGACCTTGGAATTTTTCCTCTGCCTTTATTAGAAGTCTACAACATCGGCTGCGAACCGGCAAGATGCAGAAAACTTTTTATGGCTTTGGATTATTATTATTATTTATTATTCATTATATATTTTGCCAAATCCCGAGTCCTACGGCTTTTATAACAATCCCAACATCGGTTGTGAGCCGGCAAGATGGAATAGTCTATTACACCGTAACACTGGCAGTACCTTGATGTGTACCCAACTTCCATAAGCAAGGATTCTCTTAAGAAGGATTAAAAACTAAATTTCGCCAAAACCAAAATAGCTTTAATTATTTATAGAGTATTATTTTTGGTGAAACAAGCTGATGGGAACAAAAAGCCATAAATAGCTTCGATGAGCTCTAAAGAGATCCAACTACTCCACGTTTAGCAATCTAACTTATAAACAACTCTATCATTTTTCGTTCTTCGCAAATTTAAAATCTTAAGTAATAAGATCCGCGAATGCTTAGCCTTATAATCAAGCCATGCATATATAAAGTCAAATACGGGAACTTGCAAACTCTTGAAAAGAATTCGCGTTTTCTAGCTCCTTGTGTAAAAGACTAGCACGAGCTTATAGATTATGAACGGTTAAGGAGACAAGCTAGGGCTCAACACGCCCGGTCAAGTCAGAATTTTATTCCTACCCTCACCAGCGGAAAATCAACAAAAATGTCAAAATTTATTATATTTTTTGCAAAATTTTTTTAATTTTTCTCATTTTTTTTGAATTTTTTCAATTTTTGGAGGAAAAACGGGGTTGCATGAGAAAACGGCAAAAATGCAAGGCAAAATCAAATCGACAGATTACCCCCCCAGACTAAAACGAGACATTGTCCTCAATGTCTTAAAGGTAAGGGTTCTCCTACATAAATCTAAGGCCGTTTATTAATTATGCCAAAAGATAGATGTAAAACGATAAGATTTAGGATATTGATGAGCAACGAATGATGAAACTCGAGTAGCGTGAAGGAAACTACGAGCACGAGAGTCTTCATCATCGGGCATTCCTGGACACATCACAGAAAACACGAAACACAAGATATGGAAGAGGGGATCCCTCCTCATGTTTTATTAGAAATAAGATAAGAGGATAGATGGATAAGCATGGGGTGCCTCCCACGAAGCGCTTGTTTTTGGTAACCGAGTCACATGAGCTTGACTCGACCCCGAATTTATTTGTCCTTGGGGGAGCAAGTGGAAGAAAGAATCTCAATCGGACTTTCGTTCAAGATGTTTGGATAAACATTGAAGCACACGAAAGTTCCACTCCGATGAGATACCCGCGGTATTTTTAGAAGGAAGAACTAGAAATGGTAATACCGGGGTCAAAAATGATATCCTCACTCCCGAAGGAGTGAAGGATGGGAGAAGGCACAACATATGTGATGAAGAGCATAAAGATGTTGAGGATGATCATAATAAGCTCTTCATCATCAGCAGAAATTTTGTCAAAAGTCTCGGGCGGGAGGGTCGGGATTAAATCTTCATGAGAAGGGACACCTCCCCCCAGACTAGAATCATCCTCCAGATCAAAATAGAATTGATCGTATTCTGGAGGAGATATGCAAGGAGTGAGTTCACCGGAGAACTCCTTATGAAGAGAATCAATCATATGATAATTTGTGAGCTCAGGTTCCGTCACAGACTCATCACTTTCCTCCATCTGACTATCAAAGATTAGATTATCCGAAATCAAAGTAAACCCCGATTCGAACTCAAACAGAGGGTTGGTGATAGTTGTTTTGAAAGTTTCGGGAACAAGGTCATCAAATTTCTTTGGAAGATTGATTTCAACTTCCTTCGGAGGGAGAGAAAGAGATGGCTTTTGGTCTAATAATTTTTCAAAAAGAAATTCTCCCTCCGGATTAAGACAAGAATCATCAATTTCCGGCGAAATTGATTTATCTTTGAAGAACACCTCGAGCTCTTCCCGCAAGATCACACTTCCCTCAATCGGAGGAGAAGGATGGGAAGAGTCGGAATTAAGAATCTCGATGTGATAAACTTGTTCTGGAGGTGGGACAAGTGGTGTGCTCTTAGAGCTAGCAATTTCCACCGCTTCCGTTGTAGTCTCCGTTTCGTCTTCATCATCGTCGTCAAGAATACTCTTAGAATTTGCAGCACAACACTCAAACCATTTGCTCGATCCAGGATTGATTTTCATAGCCTTGAGCTCAGCACGTTTTTCTGACATGCTCTTGACCGTGAATCTGGAAAGGTTGGGATCAACTCTTTTAGGAGCAATTACGGGATCGGATTTTTGATCAACCGTAGCGACATTGCATTTGTCGGTTTGAGGATCCGAGTTCGGATTAATATTGAACGTGACTTTTTCCTTATCGACCCGCAAAGTAATTTCTTCACCATAAACATCGATCAGAGCCCGCCCGGTCCTCAAGAATGACCTTCCTAGAATGAGAGGAACCCGGGGGTCGGCGTCAAAATCAACTACCACAAAGTCTGCAGGAAAATGGAACTGCCCCACCTTTACAAAGACATCCTCAGCTACACCTTTAGGAAGGGTGATGGACCGATCCGCAAGCTCGAGGGTCATGCAAGTGGGGGTGAGATCGGGTAGAGACAGTTTCTTCCAGATGGATAACGGCATTAGGTTGATGCTCGCACCAAGATCGGCCAAGGCGTGGCATTCAACCTTTCCCGGAAATTCACATGGTATGAGAAATTTTCCGGGATCTCCAAGCTTCTCCGGAAGCTTTTTGAGAATTGCCGCGGAGCAGTTTTCGTTTACTGGAGTTTTTGTCATTTCAAATAATTTTTCTTTATTGCTCAACAAACTTTTGAGTGTGGAAGTGAATTTAGGCATTAAGATCAAAGCATCCGCGAAGCTTATATCAAAATGTAATTCTTGGAATATTTGAAAGAATTTTTCCATTTGACTCGAAGCTTTGTCACGGAGCTTTTGATCACTCAATCTCGAAGGATACGGAAGATTGGTCTTAACGGGAGCTTCTTTAGGAGCTTTTTCTTTTGGTTCAACATTTTTCGGTTCAGATGGCTGGATGACCGGAGGTTGGACGTCTTTGGTTCCTCCGTTGTTAGTAGGAGGTTCCGTGTCCTTGGTCACCTCGGTCTCACGGACGACTACCTTGGGAGGTAGAGAAGAATCGGTAGTCGGAGCCGTGGGTCCATCATATGAAACACCGCTCCTAGTAGTGATCGCCTTAGCATCGCCCCTCGGGTTGGCGATCGTGTTGCTTGGAAGAGTAGTAGTACCCGAACCCGAGGGTCGATCATTTAAACGTTTGTTCAATTCGGTTATCTGATTAATCATCATTCTATTCATTTCCTCTTGTTTCTTTTGTTGATGTTGACTTTGAAGAATGAATTGTTTTAATAACTCATCCGAGGGCGATGGGTTTGACACAAATCCTTGATTTTGATTGTTTGGAAGATTTGGCCCTCGGTTGTTTTGAACAAAACCTTGATTGTTTTGAAAATTTCCCTGATTAAAATTTCCTTGGTTTTGAAAATTTCCTTGATTCGGGGCTTGGTTATAATTCCCTTGGTTTTGATAAACTTGATTGCCCGATTTTGATTTTGATTATTTGGAACATTACGGTTTTGCACTTGCTGATTTTGATTTGGTGGGAAACCGGGTGGTCCGAGAAAATTGTTAGAACGGTAGCTGAGGAGATTACGGTCTCCTTGAGGTTGGTAACCGTTACCACCTTGATTGAAATTTCCAGAAGCAGCATACACATTCTCTTGAGTGTAGCCACCGGAGGCTGGGCACTCGAAATATTGGTGAGGACCACCACATGTCTCACAACTATGATTAACAACATTCACTTGATTGTTGTTGTTTTGAGTTGAAACCTGATTTTGATGAATTCTCAAGATAGCCGTCGACAAATCATTCATTTGTTTAGAAAGAGCGGCTATCTCGGAAGTAGAAGAATCAGTGCTAGATCTTGTTGACTCATTCCTCTCGGCAGAGGAATCCCAAAAATTATGGTGGGCGGTCATGTTTTCAATAAGATCATAGCACTCTTCGGGTCGACGTTTCATAAACGTACCACCGGCAGCAGCATTAATCGTATCACGGTGTCGTAATGTCAAACCGTTATAGAAGGTATCTATAATTGTGACCAATAACATATTGTGGTTCGGACACCGATCAATCGATAACTTGTAGCGTTCCCATGCCTCAAATAATGATTCATCGGGAAGCTGACGGAAATTGCTAATCTCATTCCTTAATTTCGTCACCATTGACGGTGGGAAATATTTCGCCAAGAACTTTGTAACCATTTCGTCGAAACTACGAATGGAGTTCTTGGGAAGACGATCAAACCATGCGGTGGCATGATGCGTCAATGAATAAGGAAAGAGATATAGCCGGAGGGCGTCATCGGAGACCCCATGTTGTTTCATACTTTGGGTGACGGTTATGAATTTGTCAAGATGCTTGTTCGCATCATCACCCGGCAAGCCATGGAATTGGCACGAGTTTTGGACTTGTTGAATCATATGATGCTTAAGTCCAAAATCGGCGGCTTGAATATTGACGGGGGCAATCGGGCCACCACGTCCGTGCATTGTGGGTTGGCACAGCTCCTCCATCGTTCGGAGATCGGGAGCTGGCATGTGATTATCACCTCCCACCGGCGGGGGTTGATTGTGTGGTTCATCGGCCATTTCTTCAACGGTTGAGAAATGAACACGGTGATTGTGACGAATAATCCTCTCGGGATTTGATAGTGGTGAAAGAAGAGGGTGAGAAGTAGAAGATCGGGTGTGCATACACCAAAAATGAAACAAAAATA
The DNA here is from genome assembly GCA_021014915.2 of Artemisia tridentata subsp. tridentata. NCBI lineage: Eukaryota > Viridiplantae > Streptophyta > Magnoliopsida > Asterales > Asteraceae > Artemisia > Artemisia tridentata. The sequence continues at coordinate 121,291,425 of CP139508.1, read as the reverse complement.
AAAATCAAAAATCTTTTTGTATTTTTGGTTGGGAATTATTTTTGGCTTTTTTAATATATTGAAAAACAAAAGACTTTATTTTCTTTTTGGTAACCGTTACGTTAACCGTAACCGTTTCCTTTAAAACTACGCGCAGCGTGGCGGGAAGGCAAAGGTAGCTCCGAAGATGCTTAAAAACCCGCCTTCTTCAGCTCGACAATTTAATGTCAAGCTTCCTTAAACCCCGTAATTAGGTTGTAGTAATAAAGTAATCCGATAACGATCAATTTCACGATTTGTTTTGTTGTAATTCGGAATGGTTTACAACCGCCCTCCTTCAACGGAAGACCGAGGATTTATTTTTAATGGTGAAAACACTTTAGGAAAAGTGTTTTTTAATTATTATATTTTTTGTATTTTTTTATTTTTCAAAAACAATTAACTTCCGAGGAAGGGTCTTCAAAACACAATTCTTATGGCGAAACTCCAACTCTTTTCAAGCCTTCCCCGGCAGCGGCGCCATTTTTTTGATTTGTATTTTTTTAGTATTATTTTATTTTTCCAAGGGTAAAACTCAACGAATGCGTTTTCCCCGGGTCGTTTCCCAACGAAGGTCGAATATCGAGTTGTCGTGACGATGTCGAATACGTGTAGTGAATGTGTGAAAAAGAGTGATTGATTTGATTTTATACTACGAACAATGAAATTATAAAAGAAATTAACTAATTAATTTAATGCAACAATTAAACTAAGCATATGAATTTTTAAAAACGAAAATTTGAAATTAAAAACGTTATGCGACGAATTATAAAACGTAAATAAAAATGATTTTGTGAAATTTAAAACCTAAAAATATAAAAATAATTTTCCTATATAAAATCTGATAAAAGAAAATTTTTGGAAAAAGAAAAATATTTTTTTTTACTTTTTAATATTTTTTATGAATTAAAACTATTTAAAACTAATTAGGTGATTTAACTAAAATGCAAAAGTAAAAAAAAAAAAATAACTAATGGACTGAAAATGTATCGAAACTAATTTTATAAAAGAAAATTAAAGAAAACAAAAAGTTTAAAAGTTAAAGGACTAAAAGTGTGTAAACTGAATTGGTAAAGACTTAATAAAAAGCAGGGACTAAATGTGCCAAATACCAAACTATTTTATTGCTAAAAACTACCAGTCCCGACTTAAACTTAATTTGAAAGATTAGGGACCAAAAATGACAACATCCGAAACTTAAGAACAAAGTTTTAACACAGAAAGTATTTTCAACTAGCACTTTTCAAATGCTCATAAAACGCTCAAAATTTAACCAATTTTGAAACCGAAGACTGTTTTGGAAAGCTGAGCAAGCAAAGATTACTAATATCCGAAAAGCCCTATCACAAATACTCAATTGCTGGGTTAAAATTGGCCTAGATCAGTAGTGAAAAACACAAGTCTGCTGCAACTTTACAATGCAGACCAGAGCAAAAATTGGGCCGATTTTTCAGACAGATTTTAAGTCACTCGATAAGCTTAAAAGGCAACTACCAGATTTTTATCTCAAAACCTATTGTATGAACTATTTTCAAATCAAAAATCAGGACCTTAACTCAAATGAAACAGCAGATGGCAAGCTTAGATTAGCAGCTAGAACTCATGATCTGTACTAAAGGAATTATGACAGCAGACTTAGAAACTTGGCGCAAACAAGTGAAAATCAACTCCACAGCAAACCAAGGCTATTGAATATACTTAAAACACTCAAATTCTCCTAGAAACACCAAATTAGAACATCAGATAAGCTCAGCTTATGCTAACCAAACAACCTCTAAAACAGACAACTTATGAACTTAAGCAATTAACTCTAAACTAATGCTCTAATCTATGCTATTATAACTAACAAAAGCTAATCTAAAAAAATGAAAAGCAAAAGAGAAGTACATAGACATAATAAGCTGGTAAACTTAAACAATAAACTAAAATAAAACTGCACTCACTAGTTAATCCTGCTGACTTTTAGGTGATCTCAGAACATTAAAACTACCCAGGCTATTAAGCCACTAACATAACCCAATTTCCAGCTCTATTCCACATCAGTACTCCACAGCTTATCACCAACTTATCATCAGCTTATCAGCTGATTAGAGAATATATATATATAAATATATATTATTTTTTTTTTTTTTTTTTTTTTTTTTTTTTTTACTGAAGTAACACTCAGATAAAACAATAATACTAAGAAAACTTTAAATTCAAGAACAATAAACTACCATTAAACTAAAAACAAAATTGATTTAAACTTTAATTCGGATAAAAATTGATTTAAACTAGAACATTAACCTTGAATTCGGATACAAATAAAATCGATTTAAAACTAAGAATTACAATAAAATATTTAATCTAAAACATTAATAAAAAATTACAACCTCCTCGTTACAAAATTAAATTCGACTGAAAAATTTAAAGTAATAATAAAACAATTAAAATTAAATCCTATCTATCTAAAAAACTAGCCTTCGATCTGAGGAGTTATCCCGCTATTTATAGGCCTAGGCCGATTCTTCTGGAGAGTCCACGTTGGCGATCCGCGTGTGTCCACAGCTATCTATCACCCTTGGATCTTCCCTTCATCTCCAAGCTTCAACTCTGGCCGTACGATCAAAAGTGGTGCGTGTTCGGTCCAATCGATGGCTGCCATGTGTCATTCTTAGTGTCAGTAGCTTCCTAGAAGTCCGTGCAATGACAATCTTACCCTTAATTGTGGTAATTTTGTTCGGTAATACTTAGGGTTCTTGGTAAACAGTGAAATCTGGGAGAGAGGGGTGAATATTGGGGATCGGTATTTTTGTGAAAGAGATAATAGGGTGTGCTTGTTTTATTTTTGACCGAGTAGTTTATTTTTAAGGGTTTGACCGGGTTTAGTTATTAGCGAGTGTGGGTGGGTCGGGTTTTGTGGGATGGGCCGGTAGTGGGTTGATGTGGGTTGTGGGTTTAAAGAGTTAAAACTTAAAAGGGGTTGTGGATTTAAATGGTTGGGCGGTTTTCTGTTAAGGGATGGGTTAAGTATTAGGATATATTTGGTTTTAAACTTTTAATCACAAGGACTATATTTGTAAATCATGAAACCTCAAGGACCATAATTGCCACTTCTTCAAAGATCATCCGAGGACAAATTTTGCCAACTAAAATAATCCAAGGGCTTAATTTGATAATTTCTGATAGATGGAGGACCTTGGTTGACTTTTTGACCATAATTTCTCCTCGGCATCGGCTACAAATAACACTTCCATATCTCGTGCTCGGTTTCCCGGTTCTTGGCTTGATTTTGTCCTTTTCTTTGATATCCGTGCCTGCATATGTAAAAACACAAAAACACGATATATTTGGCATTTTGGTCGGGTTTTTGGTCTATTTGGGTCCGGTTTTGGTCTAGAAATGGTATGTGTTTAAGCACATACCAATTAACAGAATAAGCACTTTGGCTGTTGTGGATTCAAAACAGAAATCTTAGTGAAATACCCCTACTTGCAGACAAGATTAAGCACTCAATAAGCTATTTAAAGGCAACCTAATGGGGGCAAAATCTTCCCTATACTACTGAGTATCTAAAAATATGAAAAGCCCTATCACAAAACACCCAATTGATGTCCAATTGAAGGCAAGATCAGATACTCAGAACTGGGTTAAACCTGATGAATTTGACTTTTGCAGTAAAACACACAAATTGACTTTGGTGAATTTTTGATCCTATTTTAATGACTGAGAATGATGTAATAAGGTAAACTAAGATGAGATTAAGCTATCTTAACAAGTTTTGATCAACTGTGATGAATTTCACAAGTTAAAAATCCAATAGTGATCAACTTATGTGAGATTAAAAGTGATTTTGACTTTTTTCTGAATAAGGACTAGTTTTTATTGTTATTCTGAGTTAATATGAACTAGAGTGATATGTGCAACAACAAATAACAACACAATCACTCAGCAATACAACTGGATCAGTAAGATCCAAACAACCCTTAAACAACTGATTTTCAAAGCAACTCAAAGATTTGAACCACAATGCTGATTTCAGATTCTATCTTATGATTATAATAGACAAATTAAACATGAAAATTCAGTGATAGTAGCAAGAAACACAGAAATGAACAAATTGCTATATTAACTGTTATGATGAGATTTTAGCAACAAGCAAATTCAATGAACAAGCTAACTGTTTTAAGCTATATTATAACTTAACAATACCACATAAACTTAATAACACCAAAATTCAAGCAATAAACTAATGATACAGTAAAATGCTAAATTTGATCAAAAGGCTTACAAATGAACTTCAACTGAGAACAAAGAACAAGGACCAGAACCTATTCTAACTTGTTCACACAAGCTAGAAAACTACACTAAGCCTTCCAGATTAGCTTTTAATACCCAGAGTAGCTTATTCCACCCAGAGTTGACTTTCGTTGACTGTTCTTGAATATCTTGCATTAGGACTGGTTTAATCTATATAAGCTTACATGAAGCTATGATGAGCTTATGTGAGCTTATAGTAATGGTTATTGGAGCTTTTGATGATAATTAAAAGGATTTAGAACTTAATTCGAATCACAAATAATCTTGAAATGTAAATTGCTAGTGAACTGAGTTTAATACTGAATAAAACAAGAATAAGGAACTCAAAGTAACTTATATTGATAACTTGAAGCTTACAATTACAAAGATAGGAACTGAATAAGAAAAACGATTTAACTAAAATTAACTACTACTCTATTATCTATTACATTGTTCTATTTATACAAAATACAACTGGGAAACCTTTAGCCGACTTCTCTGAGCACATCTGAACCCTTGAATTACCTCAAATCGATCTCAGCCATTGATTTAGATTTTTGGCGCCAAAATTAGAGATAGTGGATTCGAGCAGGTATATAGCATTTAATGCATTTGGAGAGGTGGAGAAGAAGCTTTTAATGCTTTTGGCATTGTTAGGAGAGTGGGATAAGATGGGAAGTGGTTTTGCAGAGATACTATGGGTGAGGTTGTTTTGGCGGGTTTGTGAGGTTGGGGAAGAGTTTGACCAAGTCAAACTCTGGTTTTAAATACCAGGTGGGTTGGATCGGGTTTATTAAATAAAGGGGAGTTGGGCTTGTGGATTGGGCTGGTGATATAAAAGATGGGTTGGGTTTAATAAGGGTAGTAGGTTTAATTTATTTTAGGGTCCGGTTGGTTTGTAGTTAAAATATCACAAGGACCAAAAGTGTAATATTCTAAAACTTGAAGGGCCAACCTGTAAATTCACAATACATATCACAAGGACCAATTATGCCATATATGATTAGTTCAAAGGTTTATTTTTGATAATTTTCCATTTTTAAAACCTTAAGGACCATTTTTGACATTTTTCAAAGTTGAGGGACTAAGCTTGTAATTTTATGAAACTTTGCACCAAAGGACTTATTATGTAACTTTATGATTCTTAAAGGACCTTTGATGACTTTTCTTGTTTTTAGAATAACCAGGGACTAGTTTTGACAACTTTTGAAAGTTGAGGGACTGAAACTGCCAATTATGAAAACTTTGTTTGTTTTTTATCTGTTTTTAAACATTTTGCATCTGAAACATATAAAACACAATTTTGGGATAATTTCAGTATTATGATGCATTTCTGAGTGTTTTTGGATGTTTTGGCAGCTCAGATTAGGTAAAAATGATGAGTATTTACACACTCATCAATCCCCCACACTAAACTATTGCTAGTCCCTAGCAATCTTTTATGAAGTTTTTAATGGATTTTTCTCTTTACCAAAAGCCATTACTTCTGGAGTAGCCAATGTTTTAGTATGTGATACTTTGGTACAATGATAACCAAATGATTTTGAGCAAACCATCAGCTGTCAACGGTTTTGATTTGTCTTTACCAGAAGCCGTTTGCTTCTGGACTAGCCAACTCTTAGATAAATTATAACTGTTATCTTTGGTGAGCTGATTACCAATCATGGTTTTCCACTGCCTTAACCACAAGCCATAACCTTGCGGGCTAGCCAACTCTTCACTTATGAAAATATGGTGAGTCGGATACCATACAATTTTTGGCAAATTGTAAGCCATGAACGGATTTGATTCATCTTTACCAAGAGCCGTTTGCTCTCGGATTAGCCAATCCTTATGTGGGTTAGACATGGCGGACTGATAACCATTTATTGCGTTCTAAGTGAGAAAAAATTTTAAAATTTTAGCTAAAATGGGGGTACTAGATGGTACATTTGATCAAATTTGCTAGAATTCCCCCCCCCCACACTTAGAACTGAATATTGCCCTCAATATTCAAAGCACTGGTTGTTAAACCGACACTTAGAACGTGAAAAGGAAATACTAATAGCCATTTATTTTATATACATACACCATTTTTTTTTTTTTTTTTTTTTTTTTTTACTGTACATATTTACAACATGTGGGGCATTTCCCCCACACTTGGGTGAGACATGGGTGAAAGCCCATATTATGCTACTGTTTTTATTAACCGAGTCGCTAGCTTGACTCGACCCCGAATTCATTGGCTCATGGGGAAGTAAGTGGAAGAAACCATCTCTATCGGACTTTCATTCAAGATGCTTGGATAACCAATTGAGCATAAGAAAGTTCCACACCGATGAGATAAATCCGGCATTTAAACCAATGTTAGATGGACAATGCCGGGATCAAAAGTAATATCCTCACTCCCAAATGAGTGAAAGATAGGGGAAATCACCGGGTAGGTGAAGGGAAGAAGAGAGATCTGAACAGCAATTAAAACAAGAACTTCCTCCTCAAGAATTGCAAGTGGAGGAGGCAAGTCCTTAAACTTGATCTCAGGAAATTTATCAGTTTTTTCAACTGACTTGGTTTCCTTCTTATGAAGTTGTTTTGGTGGAAGAGGGGAAGATGAATCTTTGTTTAACAAATTTTCCAGAAAAAGAATATCCCCCTCAGGATCAAGATAGTTGTCATCAACCTCATGCGGAAGTGAACTATCTATAGTAAGAAAAGCATCGACTTCATCCCAAAAGGGATCACTTCCCTCAACCGTAGTGAGAGAAGGGGAAGAGTCTGCTATGATAAGTTGAGAAGATGTGGTGGGTTCTCCACTCACAGAATTATGAAAATAACCAAGATTTTCTTGAGAGTACTCCTTTGAAGTAATGTCAATGACATCGATTCGGTTTACTGAAGCAGAATCAAAATTTGAGGAGTACCTCGACGTTTGATCATGGTTAAAGGTAACAGCTTCGTTACCCACACGCAATGTGATCTCATGCTTAAATACATCAATAAGAGTATGGCCCGTTTTTAGGAATCCTCTTCCAAGAATTAGAGGAACCTTTTGATCTGCGTCGAAGTCAACAATTACAAAGTCAGCTGGAAAGTGGAACTTCCCTACTTTCACAAACACATCTTCGGCAATGCCGCAAGGATGAGATATGGTTCGGTCTGTAAGCTCAAGAGTCATACAGGTAGGAGTAATAGCCAGAAGAGAAAGTTTTTTCCATACTGAATGAGGCATCAGGTTGATGCTTGCACCTAGATCTGCTAAGGCATAGCATTCAACCATTCCCGGAAATACACCAGGTATTAGAAACTTTCCGGGATCTCCAAGCTTCTCCGGAAGCTTTTTCAAGATAACCGCTGAGCAGTTCTCATTTAATGGAGTTTTAGCCATTTCAATCAGTTTTTCCTTGTTGCTTAACAAGTGTTTGATTGTTGATGCGAATTTGGGCATCAGAATGATAGCATCCGCAAAGCTTATGTCAAAATGTAACTCTTTAAAGATTTGAAAGAATTTGTCCATTTGTTGACTAGCCTTCTCACGGAGCTTTTGCTCATTTAAGCGCGATGGGTAAGGAATGTAAGGTTTGGATTTAGGGACAACAACTTCAGGAGTCTTAACAGATTCAAAGACAACTCCTGGTTTGGATTTTTTCGGGACTACCAGAGGATAGACATGTGCTGTACTTTGTGGGCTTGGAATTTGCACTTTGTCCGTTGTATCCTCCGTCTCTTTTTCCATTTCAAATAACGGAGGAGGAATAGGGCCAGCTGGCCCCTCATAAGCAACTCCACTCCGAGTGGTGATAGCTTTGACGAAAGTGGTATCTTCATCATCATCACTGTCATCAAGTACACTGACAGGAACAGCATTGAGCATTTCGAAATAATATCTGGCTGATCTTTGCTCACTAAGTTTGGTTGACAAACTTTTAACCGTAAATCGTGAAAGAGTCGGATCGATTCTAGACGGCTGAGGAGCAATTGTGGGTGTAGATTTTTGGATGACCGAAGGTTGGATGACCGAAGGTTGGACGTATTTAGCACTTCCATTGTTAGTGGGAAGTACCGGGTCCTTTTTCACCTTGAGTTCAACATGAGCTTTACCACTACGTGTGGAGACAACTTTGAGTTCACCCCTTGGGTTGACAACAGTGTTACTTGGGAGACCTCCCGAGGTAGAAGGTATATTAGTTAAAGACTTTTTGATCTGGTTTAATTGGGCAATCAATAACTGGTTTGTCTCATATTGTGTCTTATTTGTTTCCTCTTGGGTTTTCATGAATTGCTTAAGCAACTCATCTGAGGACGTCTGATTTCGGTTTGAACCTTGGTTTTGATTAAAATTTGGACCACGGTTTTGGTTAAAATTACCCTGATTCTGACCTCGGTTTTGATTGAAATTTTGGGAATTGTTGAAATTTTGTCCCTGATTTTGAACAAAGCGATTTTGATTATTCTGATTTGGCACGGGTGGAAAACCAGGTGGGACCATAGCATTCGGTGCTCGGTACTGAGTCTCAGCATGCGGACGGTATTGATTTTGGTTTACTGCAGCTACGGGAGCTGGGTAAAGAGAAGCATCGGTTGCTTGACAATCATAATACGCATGTGGGCCACCACAAGTTTCACACACTTTGTTTATTGCTTTTATTTGTTCCGGTTTATAAATTTCACTTTTTAATTCTTTCATTTCTTTCATCATACAACGCATCGAATCTGTTAAAAAGGCTAAGTCTGAGGAGTTACCGGATGAAGAAGAAGCAGGAGTGACAGGAACATTCACTTTGTTTCGAGAAATAGGAACTTTTGATTTATTTTCACAAATTTCAACCACCTCTCTAGGTTTACGATTCGAGATATTGCCACCGGAGGCTGCGTTAAGTGCATCTTGATCGTTTTGGGTCAACCCATTATAAAACGTATTTATTTGTTGTAACACCGTGAAATCGTGATGTGGGCATTTTCTTAGGAGATCTTTAAATCTGTCCCATGCCTCTTCGAAATTTTCATCAAAACCTTGACGAAATCCAGTAATTTCATTTTTTAGATTAGTCGTCTTTGATGGAGGGAAGAAATAATTTACAAATTTCTTTACGAGATCTTCCCAGGTTTCAATGGATCGAGGGGGTTCTTTATCCAGCCAAATCCGGGCTGCCCCCTCAAGTGAGAATGGAAATAGCATCAATTTGATCACTGTTTGCGGTACATTTTTGTAATTGATTGTAGAGGTTAACTTATTGAACCAACGAATGTGTGCATATGGATCCTCTCGTTCAAACCCGTGAAATTGGTTTGTGGACACGAGCTGAATCAAATGTGTTTTCAGTTCAAAATGATCAAAATCGATGGCTGGTAAAACGATGGCATCTCCATAACCCTCGGTGCGTGCCTGGAGCATTTCAGCCATTGTGCGTTCGTCTGCCATATTATCAGTGAGAACAGTACGAATCTCGGGTTCGACTATTTGGGCAGCACGTCTACGATTACGTCTTCTAGGAATATCTACGAGTTCACGTAAAGGGCTTGATGACGTGGAAGAACGAGTGCGCATGCACTAAGCAAAATATTTTAATTAAATCAAGAACGAAGCAAAACACAAGTGAACTTAAACCAATAATCAACAAGCGTACGGTAGCTCTCTAAAAGATAAACGCACAGAGTGGCGGAGAAGCAAAGGTGGGCAATTACGCTCCTTAAAAACCCGCTTCTTTCAGTCCGACAATTTAATGTCAGACTATCCTAGAACCTCCGTTAGAGTTTGTTTATCAATCAAAGATGAGCCGATATTCACAAGTGATACAAAGGCAAGTTTTTATCTTTGGTTTGGGAACTTATTATGGTCGTACCCCCAGTTAGGTAGTACTCTGTCTTGGTTCTCGATGGTAATATTTTTATTGTTATTTATTAAAGAAAACGGAAAATATTTTTGATGTTTTTATTTTTTATATGATAATAATAATAATAATAATATATAGAAAAGAAAAGAAAAATATTTTTGTATTTTATATTGTTTTTGGGAAATAGGAACTTCTGATAGAAGGATCTCGAATCACTAATCGCTAAAATTCTTCACAATAGTCGCAGCACACCTCCCCGGCAGCGGCGCCAAAATTTGATCCGTCTGAAAACGTATATATAAATATAAACAGTCTCAGAACGAATACTCGTGTGTAGTGTGAAACCAGGCAAGTGATCACCTGGGTCGTTTCCCAACGAGATGTGAATGGGCAACTGTGAAAAGCTAGGATTAGAGTGATTGATGAATCAGATTGCTTTTGATTTTACTTTTTAACAATTCTAAATAACAATTTCAAAACAGATATGCACAAGAAAATTAAACGCGAATTAATAAATTACAAACACGTAACGGAAATCTAAAATGGGACAAAAACTGAAATTTATGAAATTAAAACCTAAAAATGTAAAATTACTTAAAATTTATTTAAAAACTTAAATTATATTTTTTTACACTTTTTATCTATTTATTATTTAATTATTTATTATTTAATTACTTATTAAACTATTTAAATTTATAAAAAATACTAAATGAACTAAGAAAATTCTAAAAATTTTTCTAAAAATATTACTAAGTAAATAGAAGCTAAGAAAATTATAAAAATGAAACTTGCTTAATTAAAATTTAAAAAGATAAATTCTATTAAATAGAAGCTATCACTATATTTCTATTTTTGGTTTTTCTTAAGGTCTAAAAATGATATTATATTTTTCCTGGATTAAAAATGACAAAAGAAAATTATGAAAATTAAAATTATATTTTTCTGATTAATATTCTATTTATTATGATTTAAATACTATTAAAAACTAATTAAAAAGATTAAAAATATCAAAACTATTCAGAAAATTATGAAAATTTACAGATAAATCTAAAATATTATTAAAAAGCTAGGAAAATTAAAATAAAATGTTTAATAAGCCTGTAGAGCTGATTTGGGCAGATAAGCAGTTGGCAAATAAGCCAAAAATAAGCTAAAAAGCACAAAACTGAACCAAATGATCAGGACAGGCTTAATACACTACTATAAGCTTAAAACAACTGAAAAGTACAAATAAGCACTAAGGATTAACAGAATAAGCACTTTGGCTGTTGTGGATTCAAAACAGAAATCTTAGTGAAATACCCCTACTTGCAGACAAGATTAAGCACTCAATAAGCTATTTAAAGGCAACCTAATGGGGGCAAAATCTTCCCTATACTACTGAGTATCTAAAAATATGAAAAGCCCAATCACAAAACACCCAATTGATGTCCAATTGAAGGCAAGATCAGATACTCAGAACTAGGTTAAACCTGATGAATTTGACTTTTGCAGTAAAACACACAAATTGACTTTGGTGAATTTTTGATCCTATTTTAATGACTGAGAATGATGTAATAAGGTAAACTAAGATGAGATTAAGCTATCTTAACAAGTTTTGATCAACTGTGATGAATTTCACAAGTTAAAAATCCAACAGTGATCAACTTATGTGAGATTAAAAGTGATTTTGACTTTTTTCTGAATAAGGACTAGTTTTTATTGTTATTCTGAGTTAATATGAACTAGAGTGATATGTGACAACAACAAATAACAACACAATCACTCAGCAATACAACTGGATCAGTAAGATCCAAACAACCCTTAAACAACTGATTTTCAAAGCAACTCAAAGATTTGAACCACAATGCTGATTTCAGATTCTATCTTATGATTATAACAGACAAATTAAACATGAAAATTCAATGATAGTAGCAAGAAACACAGAAATGAACAAATTGCTATATTAACTGTTATGATGAGATTTTAGCAACAAGCAAATTCAATGAACAAGCTAACTGTTTTAAGCTATATTATAACTTAACAATACCACATAAACTTAATAACACCAAAATTCAAGCAATAAACTAATGATACAGTAAAATGCTAAATTTGATCAAAAGGCTTACAAATGAACTTCAACTGAGAACAAAGAACAAGGACCAGAACCTATTCTAACTTGTTCACACAAGCTAGAAAACTACACTAAGCCTTCCAGATTAGCTTTTAATACCCAGAGTAGCTTATTCCACCCAGAGTTGACTTTCGTTGACTGTTCTTGAATATCTTGCATTAGGACTGGTTTAATCTATATAAGCTTACATGAAGCTATGATGAGCTTATGTGAGCTTATAGTAATGGTTATTGGAGCTTTTGATGATAATTAAAAGGATTTAGAACTTAATTCGAATCACAAATAATCTTGAAATGTAAATTGCTAGTGAACTGAGTTTAATACTGAATAAAACAAGAATAATGAACTCAAAGTAACTTATATTGATAACTTGAAGCTTACAATTACAAAGATAGGAACTGAATAAGAAAAACGATTTAACTAAAATTAACTACTACTCTATTATCTATTACATTGTTCTATTTATACAAAATACAACTGGGAAACCTTTAGCCGACTTCTCTGAGCACATCTGAACCCTTGAATTACCTCAAATCGATCTCAGCCATTGATTTAGATTTTTGGCGCCAAAATTAGAGATAGTGGATTCGAGCAGGTATATAGCATTTAATGCATTTGGAGAGGTGGAGAAGAAGCTTTTAATGCTTTTGGCATTGTTAGGTGAGTGGGATAAGATGGGGAGTGGTTTTGTAGAGATACTATGGGTGAGGTTGTTTTGGCGGGTTTGTGAGGTTGGGGAAGAGTTTGACCAAGTCAAACTCTGGTTTTAAATACCAGGTGGGTTGGATCGGGTTTATTAAATAAAGGGGAGTTGGGCTTGTGGATTGGGCTGGTGATATAAAAGATGGGTTGGGTTTAATAAGGGTAGTAGGTTTAATTTATTTTAGGGTCCGGTTGGTTTGTAGTTAAAATATCACAAGGACCAAAAGTGTAATATTCTGAAACTTGAAGGGCCAACCTGTAAATTCACAATACATATCACAAGGACCAATTATGCCATATATGATTAGTTCAAAGGTTTATTTTTGATAATTTTCCATTTTTAAAACCTTAAGGACCATTTTTGACATTTTTCAAAGTTGAGGGACTAAGCTTGTAATTTTATGAAACTTTGCACCAAAGGACTTATTATGTAACTTTATGATTCTTAAAGGACCTTTGACGACTTTTCTTGTTTTTAGAATAACCAGGGACTAGTTTTGACAACTTTTGAAAGTTGAGGGACTGAAACTGCCAATTATGCAAACTTTGTTCGTTTTTTATCTGTTTTTAAACATTTTGCATCTGAAACATTGATGAGTGTGTAAATACTCATCATTTTATACTTGAAAAACCCACAAAAATAACCAAAAACACCCAAATGGACCATAAAATGTTACAAATATCCTTGGAGTGTGTTTTATGTGTTGCAGGTACAAAAAGGATTGAAAACGGGGCAAATATGGACAAAACCGAGCACGATTTGGAAAAGAGCTGAAGACCGAAGCCGGAATAGTCATCATTTTAATTCGAGCTCGGAAGATCCCAAAATAGCCTTGGATTATTTCTAATTGGCAAAAGTGGTCCTTGAATTAACTTCACAAAAAGGCAGATTTTGTCCCCGAGGTTTACAAGAATTGTACTTTTGGTCCTTGTGTTAAACCATTTTATCCACAACATAACCGGACCAAACAAACCTCTAACCCATTAACTTACCCCAGCCCAACAATTAAACCCATAAGCCCAAACCCGTTTAATCTAACTACGGGTCAAACCCCTCTTTTGGTCAAAATCCCTAACTAAACTCAGATACATTGTTTTTCTTCTTCACTGAGTTCCCGCCAAGAACACACACAGCCAAAACACAATCACGAGAAACCACCATCACTATCACCACTTCTCCCAAAACTTTCACCCTTTTTCCACCTTCTCCACTCCCCATCTCTGCTACCCTTCCCCTTATACCTCCCCATCATCCACCTCATCAATCCGAGGGATTAAATGGGCGCCAAACACAACTTAAGGGCTGAGATCGATTCTGCTTTAATCCAAAGGCTGGGAAAGAGTCCAAGAAGCACAAATGAAAGTTATCAAAGTCTTCTCTCACAGAAGAAACACAAAAGGCAGTCGACCCTTAGCTTAGTCTTAGTATAAATAGTAGTCAATTGTAGCCTTTAAGAGGCAGGTTTTATTTAGCATAATTTAAGGTACTTATGTTTTTTATATTTTCAGTATTGTAATCCTTAGTTCAGTTAATGAAAAATTAGTTTTTTTCTTTAGTCAACCATAGTCAACTCTAGCTTATCAATTGCTTATTTCTGCTTATTTTATTTTTCCTGCCTATTTTACTTTCATTATGCAAGTTAGATTTAAGTCATTGTGGCTGAGTTTATTTAAGGAACATAAAGTTGTTTTCAACTTAATCTTGGTAGTATTTAAGCTTTTTGAGGAATCTCAGTAGCATAAGGGAAATTTAGAATCTCAGAAGCTTTCTATAAGCTCTTATTAAGCTGAGTTTGCTTAATGTTGTTTTCTTGATTCATTTTAGTCATAAAGAACATAGGATGAGTCCCTTTTGATTTGTACACAGCCTGCACATCAGTTGTCATAAGATAGCAGCCTGCACTTTTTTTCCATTTAGCCTCTCTAGCCTTTTTTCCTGTTTTAGTGTAATTAAAGTATGTTTTAGAGTTTGATTTTTGTTTTACAGTTAGCTTTCATAGAGATCTCAATCTGTTTTAGTTTAAATTGGAATCATGAGCTTTATTGGATAGCTATTTTGGTCTCTAAAGTACCCTTTTGCCCTGCACTTTTTATTCTAACAGACCCTAACAGCCTTTTTCCTCAGCTCATTTATAAGCAAAAAAACTAGCCTTTAGAATCTGAAAATTGAAATTTAAGTTCTTGGTTGTCCATATTTTATCTGTTTTTGGTCCATTTATTTTGGCTTTTAAGCTTGAAGCTTATTCACTAGCTCAAACTTGTCTAGTAGGGTTGTTCTCCCAAACAGCTAAGCACTTGTGTTCTGTGCTTTGTGTTTTTGTAGCTGATCAGCTTATCTCAGCTTATTTGTAATATCCATAAGTAGTCCCAAGTTTAAAAAAGCTTACTATCATTGGCTCTTTAAGTTTTCAAAATAGAAAAATCCAAAAATAATTAAGTAGCAAATAATGGTGTGAGTTGGATTCGAACCTGGGTATCCAGGTACACAACAAAGACACACTACCACTCTGCCCTTGGGACTTTTATGTTCAAGGGCTGTGGTGTTTTATTTTTAAACCTTGTTTTTTTTACTTACCATTTCTAACTTTATAATCTGTTAGCTTAATTATTAGCTTATTTAAATAGCTTTTTCAGTTTTCAAATTTTTCCTAGGTTAATCTTAGTGTAATTTATTTTCTGTTAAATTTTCATAATTTTTAGTGTTCATTTAGTATTTTTCCTAATTTAATTTAGTTTAATTAATTTTAATTCATAATAAATAAATTAAAAGTCAAAAAAAATACAAATCGGTTTCCTAAATTTTTCTTTTGTCATTTAGAACGTAGGAAAATTAATTTGATACCCGTAAGATTTATATTTCGTAGATTTCATGTTTTAGTTTATCACGTTTACGTTTTTAATTACGTTAATTGTTTTTAGTTGTATTTTTATTTCCTAGCCTATTTATTGTTTTACGTAGTTGTAATCCAAATCCAAAATCTCTCAAATTTTTATATCTCAAACACGATTCACAAACCCGATCTCACAAATTCCATTCAACTCTCATCGGGGATAACGAACCGGGTCACACATACTTCACTTGTGTTTCCTTGGAAATAAATATGACTTGATTTTAATCGATCAAATTTTGGCGCCGCTGCCGGGGATGGCTGTAGCGAATTTTTAAAATCTCGTTTGTCAAATCGTGTTTTATAAACTTTCTTTGTGAAGGTTTATAGTATATTTGTGTATATTTTCTAAAAAAAAAAAAAGCCAAAACAAAACACTTTGTCTAAGGTGTTTTACAAAAACAAAAGAAAATAAAATAAACATCCTCACTTCTTTGAAGTGTTGTAAACCATTCCGAATTTCCAACAAAACGAATCGTGAGTTAATTGTTTTTCGGATTATCTTGAAATTACAACCTATACAAGTGGTTTAAGGATGGTTTGACATTAAATTGACAAACCGAAAGAGGCGGGTTTTTAAGGAGCATTTATTGCCCACCTTTGCTTCTCCGCCACTCTGCGAGTAATTTTGTGAGAAACGAATTTCGATTGACAAATCGATCTAAAAAATAAATAATAATAAATAAATAAAAAATAAATAAATAAAATAAAAAATAATTAATTTTTTCCAAAAGATATATTTTCATCTTCAAATTTGGTTTTCTTTTTAAACTTTTGTTTCTTTTTGGTGTATGAACACCCGTTCTTCCACACCCAATCTTCGTTCACCAGTTTCCGATCCCGAAAGAATTATTCTTCAAGGTCGACGTCTTGATTTTCAAAACGTTGAAGATATGGCTGACGATAATAACACGGGTGGGAATCATGTTAATGTGCCAGCTCCCGATCTCCGAACGATGGAGGAGTTGTGCCAACCAACCATGCAAGGACGGGGCGGACCTATTGCTCCCGTCAACATCCAAGCCTCAGATTTTGGACTTAAACATCATATGATCCAACAAGTCCAAACTTCGTGCCAATTTCATGGTTTGCCGGGTGAAGATGCAAACAAGCATCTCGATAAATTCATCACGGTAACCCAAAGTATGAAACAACAAGGGGTCACCGATGACGCCCTTCGCTTATATCTTTTTCCTTATTCGTTGACGCATCATGCCACCGCTTGGTTTGATCGTCTTCCCAAGAATTCAATTCATAGTTTCGATGAAATGACTTCAAAATTCTTGGCAAAATATTTCCCACCATCAATGGTGACAAAGTTAAGGAATGATATAAGCAACTTCCGCCAACTTCCCGATGAATCTTTATTCGAAGCTTAGGAACGTTATAAGCTATCCATTGATCGATGTCCTAATCATAATATGTTGCTTGTTACCATAATAGACACATTCTATAATGGTTTAACATTACGACATCGTGAAACGATCAATGCTGCGGCCGGTGGTACCTTTATGAAAAGGCGACCCGAAGAGTGCTATGATTTAATTGAAAACATGACCGCCCACCACAATTATTGGGATTCCTCCGCCGAGAGGAATGAGTCATCTAAATCTATCACTACGGACTCTTCATCCGAGATAGCTTCACTCACAAAAAGAATGGATGATTTATCCACGGCTGTTTTGAGGATACATCAAAATAATCTTCAAAACCAAACTCAACAAGCAAATGTGATAAATCAAAGTTGTGTAACATGCGGTGGTCCACACCCATATTTTGAGTGTCCAGCCACCGGTGGCAACACTCAAGAGAGCGTTTATGCTGCTTCGGGATCCTATAATCAGGGAGGTAACACTTACCAACCCCAAGGAGACCGTAATCTGTTAAGCTATCGCTCCAACAATTTTCTTGGACCACCCGACTTTAACCCTCAAAATCCAAATGGGCAAAACCGAAATTCCCAAATCAATCAAAACCAAAACCGAATGAACCAAGGTTTCCAAGGTTTTCAAAATCAAGGTAATCACCAAGGTTTTCAAAACCAAGGAAATCAAAACCGAGTTCAAAATCAGGGAAATTTCAACCAAAATCTGGGGAATGTTCAAAACCGAGGACAAAATTTCAATCAAAACCAAGGTTTTAACCAAAATCAAACGTCCACGGAGGAATTGTTGAAACAATTCATGAAATCCCAAGAAGAAACCAATCGGTTGATGGCCACCCAAATAAATGAGATCAGAAAGTCTTTAAATGATCGACCCTCGGGCTCAGGAACTCTTCCTAGCACCACGATCGCTAACCCGAGGGGCGATGTGAAGGCGATCACAACAAGGAGTGGTGTCCAATATAATGGACCCAAAATTCCAACTACCTCTTCTTCTCTTCCTCCAAAGGTAGTTGAAATTGAGACCGAGGAGACAACGGACAAAGTGCATTCTACAAGCTCACGAAGTACCGCACACGTCCAACCTTCGGTAGTCCCAACCCCAATTCCGGAACCCGATGTTCCGAAGTCTCAACCTAAACCTTCTATCCCATACCCATCTAGACTTAATGACCAAAAGCTCTGCGAAAAAGCTAGTATCCAAATTGAGAAGTTTTTACAAATCTTTCAAGATTTACACTTCGACATTAGCTTCGCGGATGCTCTTCTTCTCATGCCAAAGTTTGCTTCAACAATAAAAAATTTGCTAAGTAACAAAGAGAAATTATTTGAACTAGCAAAAACTCCTCTAAATGAGAATTGCTCGGCGGCTCTCCTTAAAAAGCTTCCGGAAAAGCTTGGAGATCCAGGAAAATTCCTCATTCCTTGTGATTTTCCGGGCATGGTTCAATGCTACGCCTTGGCCGATCTTGGTGCAAGCATTAACCTTATGCCGCTGTCCGTTTGGAACAAGCTTTCTCTACCCCCACTTACTCCCACATGTATGACTCTTGAGCTAGCCGATAGGACTCTTACTAGTCCTAAAGGTGTAGCCGAAGATGTTTTTGTGAAAGTGGGGAAGTTCCATTTCCCGGCTGATTTCGTCATGGTAGATTTTGATGCCGACCCCCGAGTTCCTCTTATACTTGGAAGATCTTTCTTGAGGACGGGTCAGGCATTGATTGATGTTTATGGTGAGGAACTCACCTTACGTGTTGAAGATCAAGCGGTGACATTTAAGCTTGATCAAACTATGAGATACTCCTCCACTCACGATGATACATCGGTTAATCGTATTGATGTGATTGATGTTGCTTCTGAGGAGTATGCTCAGGAAATTTTAGGATTTGTAAACAAATCCTTAAGTGGCAATCCCACTCCTCCTTCTTTTCAACCTATTTTTTCCAACTCTTCCCCTTCCCTCACTCCGTTTGAGGAAAGTGATTTCATTTTGGAAGAGATCGAGGCCTATCTTAAGGATGATTCAATTTCACCGAAAATTGATTATGCTGACATTGATCTGGAGGGAGATATTCTCTTGCTTGAGAAATTTCTTAATGATGATCCATCACCTTCTCTCCCTCCTAAGAAAATTCAAATTGAAGAAATCAAAGAACTTGAGCCAACTAATCCTCCGGAGCCCGAGCTCAAGGATTTACCTCCTCATCTTGAATATGCTTTTCTTGAAGATGATGACAAATTTCCCGTCATTATTTCTAAAGAATTAAAAGATGAGGAGAAGGTTCAACTGCTTGATGTGCTTAAAAAGCACAAGAGTGCCATTGCTTGGCAACTCTCGGATATCAAGGGTATTGACCCTAGATTTTGTACTCACAAAATTCTGATGGAGGATGACTTCAAACCCACGGTTCAACAACAAAGAAGGGTGAACCCGAAAATTCATGAGGTGATCAAAAAGGAAGTTCTAAAACTCCTTGATGCCGGAATGATTTACCCCATTTCTGATAGCCCGTGGGTTAGTCCCATCCATTGTGTTCCCAAAAAGGGGGGTATGACCGTTGTTACCAACGAAGAAAATGAGTTGATTCCTACACGCCTCGTCACGGGATGGAGAGTGTGTATTGATTATCGAAAACTCAATGATGCTACCCGTAAGGATCATTTCCCGTTACCTTTTATGGATCAAATGCTAGAGCGTTTAGCGGGAAATGAGTTCTATTGTTTTCTCGATGGCTTTTCCGGGTATTTTCAAATACCAATTGATCCCCAAGATCAGGAAAAGACCACCTTTACGTGCCCCTACGGAACATTTGCTTATCGACGTATGCCTTTCGGCTTATGCAATGCTCCGGGCACATTCCAAAGGTGCATGATGGCCATATTCCATGACATGATCGAGAAAACAATGGAGGTCTTTATGGATGATTTTTCGGTGTACGGAAATTCTTTCTCTTCTTGCCTCTCCCATTTAGACAAAATGCTTAAACGGTGCGAAGACACCAATCTTGTTCTAAATTGGGAGAAGTGCCACTTTATGGTCAAAGAGGGCATTGTCCTCGGCCATAAAATTTCTAATGCCGGGATTGAGGTAGATAAATCCAAAGTTGATGTTATCGCTAAGCTACCTCATCCCACCACTGTAAAAGGAATCCGAAGTTTCCTTGGTCATGCCGGTTTCTACAGACGATTTATTCAAGACTTCTCTAAAATCGCCCGGCCTCTGACCCGTCTTCTTGAAAAAGATGCTCCATTCTTCTTCTCTCTCGAATGCATCGAAGCATTCGGAATTCTTAAAAAGAAATTGACTGAAGCACCAATTTTAGTTGCCCCCGATTGGGACTTGCCATTTGAGCTCATGTGCGATGCTAGTGATTATGCTATTGGGGCAGTCCTGGGGCAACGGAAATCTAAGCACTTTCAGCCGATACACTATGCTAGCAAGACAATGACCGAGGCTCAATCTCATTATACTACTACCGAGAAAGAGTTATTGGCCGTTGTCTATGCTTTTGAGAAATTTAGACCATATCTCGTCTTATCTAAGACCATAGTGTATACGGATCACTCGGCTCTTAAGTAACTTCTTGCTAAGCAAGATGCTAAGCCGAGATTGCTTCGGTGGATTCTCCTCCTACAAGAATTTGATGTCACTATTCGTGATAAAAAAGGAGCGGAGAATCTCGCCGCCGATCATTTGTCTAGACTTGAAAATCCCCATCAAAGTGATCTCGAGAAAAAGGAAATTACCGAAACATTTCCTCTCGAGACACTTGGGATGATTTCTTTGAAAAATGATCCGAGTACCCCATGGTTTGCCGACTTTGCAAATTACCATGCGGGGAATTTTGTCGTAAAAGGGATGTCGTCCCAACAGAAAAAGAAATTCTTTAAAGATGTGAAACATTATTTTTGGGACGACCCCTACTTGTTTAAAGTATGTGCCGATCAAGTGATTAGACGGTGTGTTCACGGCCAAGAAGCCGGTGACATTCTCATGGCTTGCCATAATGGACCCACGGGGGGACATCATGGCCCGAACTACACCGCCAAAAAAGTCTTTGATTCGGGTTTCTATTGGCCTACGATTTATCGTGATGCCCACGACTTGGTGAGGTCTTGTGACTCTTGCCAACGTCAAGGAAAAATCTCACAAAAGGACGAAATGCCTCAAAATGCAATTCAAGTGTGTGAGATCTTTGACGTGTGGGGCATCGACTTTATGGGCCCGTTCCCGTCTTCAAGAGGGAACAAGTATATACTCGTGGCGGTCGATTATTTGTCTAAATGGGTGGAGGCGAAAGCGCTCCCCACCAACGACGCCCGAGTAGTTGTGAAATTTTTGAAATCTCTATTTGCTCGGTTTGGAGCTCCCCGCGCTATCATTAGTGATCGCGGTACGCACTTTTGTAATGACCAATTCGCAAAAGTCATGCTTAAGTACGGTGTCACTCACCGTCTTGCGACCGCGTATCACCCACAAACAAGTGGGCAAGTGGAAGTTTCAAACCGTGGATTGAAAAGAATCCTTGAAAGGACCGTAGGGGAAAATCGTGCCTCTTGGTCGGACAAATTAGATGATGCACTATGGGCTTTCCGTACGGCTTACAAAACACCCATCGGGTGTACTCCTTATAAGCTTGTGTACGGAAAGGCGTGTCATCTGCCGATCGAGCTTGAGCACAAAGCCTATTGGGCCTTGAAGCATGCAAATTTTGACCTCAAGACCGCGGGTGATCATCGAAAGCTTCAATTGAATGAATTAAATGAGCTTCGGGATCAAGCCTACGAGAACTCTTTAATCTTCAAAGAGAAAACAAAGAGAATTCATGACTCTAAGATCAAAAACCGCGTTTTCAACGTTGGTGATCGAGTCCTCCTCTTCAATTCTCGATTAAAGATTTTCTCGGGCAAATTAAAAACCCGTTGGTCTGGGCCGTTCACCGTTGCTCAAGTTTTTCCATATGGAACCGTCGAGTTATCTCAAACCGACGGTCCCAACTTCAAAGTGAACGGCCATAGGTTGAAGCATTACTTTGGAGGGGACATACCATCCATGGTTGTCCCAGATCTCCAAACTTTCCCCATGGACCAATGAATTCGGGGTCGAGTCAAGCTAGTGACTCGGTAAACAAAAACATTAGCATTACATGGGTGACAACCCATATTTCTGATTTCTTTCTACTTTCTAACAACTAAGTGTGGGGGGATACCTCTGCAGTGTTTTCTTTGTGTGTTGTTTGCTCATGTTTTCAGGATTCCCTAAGATCGTGATGATTGACGCGCCTGTTTTCAATCCAGCCGCCCAATATCCGATCTTATTACTAACGATTATCTAGGGATATCTTTTTCAAAATCCTTTTTGAAAAACCGGAGATTTCTTTTCCACACTTGGCTCTTGGTATTACCTTTTTACGTTCTAAGTGTCGGCATAATAGCCGGTACTTTGAATATTGAGGGCAATATTCAATTCTAAGTGTGGGGGGGAATTCTCCCGAATTTTGTCACATTGTACCTTCTAGTGCCCTAGTACCCCCGTTTTGGCCTAAATTTTAAATTTTTTGTCATAAAAAAGAAGTGCTTTGCACCAAAAATGAAAAATAAAAATAGAAGTGTTTAGTCTTGATTAGGTTAGAACAAAGGAAATCCCGACTCTGCCAGAGTGTTGATCTGGCTGCTTCCTTAACGTTTAGACTAAGGTTTTACAATTTGTGCAAATGAAAATGCTAAGCGTAGAGTAGTTGGTTCTCTTTAGAGCTTATACAAGTAATCTATGGCTTTTTCTCCCAGAAGATAACTAACCTGACTTAATAAGTGCTTATTTTCAAACTTTTGAACACACAAAATCATTTTTTCATACATTTTGAAAAATTCTAGTTCAAAGATTTATTTAAACTTCGGAACAAGCATATGTTAGAATAATGCAAAATGAAAGTGAGACGTTGCTTGAAAATTGCAAAAAGTTAAGTAATAAATAAATGTGCTAAAAAGCTAAGGTTCAAGATCGGCCCTTGGATCCTTATTTCCGGAAGGCGTTTAGGTCTTGGCTACCCTCTTACACCGGCCCTTGGACCTTAATTCTGAAAGGCGTTAAGGTCTTGGAACTCTCCGTTGTAACGGCCCTTGGATCCTTTATTCCAGGAAGGTGTAAGGTCTTGGATCCCGTGAAACTCCGTTAGCTTATGTTGCACAAGTTAAAAAAAAAAAAAAAAAAAAAATGAAAAAGGAAAAAATGAGAAAATAAAAAGGAAATAAAATGGAATGATATTGCAAAATGCAATAAAGTTTTGAAACTTGCTTGTTGTGAATTTTAAATCTATCTTTTAACTAGTATTAGTCAAAGTTTTATAAAAACATCGATTTTTTATGATCAAAATTTTGAAAATCAAGCACATTCACCTAACTTAAATAAATTGTGGGAGTGAAAAGTTAAGTTTCGGCTTACATAGATTATTAGTATAAGTAGTGTTAGCATTTTACAAAAACATTTGCACATTGAGTTTAAGCTTAGTTGGGAGTATAAAAAGAGGATGACGATTTCAATTCCCTGGAGACACCCATTTTGCGTGAATCCCGTTCCATGATACCATTTTTGACAATCAAGCATTTTATCTATTTTTGATTTAGTTTAAATTTCTCGCATTTAATAAAAAGTTGAAACGGGGTATGCTTAGTCCTTTCATTACTTCATATGATCGGATTGCTAGGGACTAGCAATCGCTTAGTGTGGGGGATTTTGATGAGTGTGTAAATACTCATCATTTTATACTTGAAAAACCCACAAAAATAACCAAAAACACCCAAATGGACCATAAAATGTTACAAATATCCTTGGAGTGTGTTTTATGTGTTGCAGGTACAAAAAGGATTGAAAACGGGGCAAATATGGACAAAACCGAGCACGATTTGGAAAAGAGCTGAAGACCGAAGCCGGAAAAGTCATCATTTTAATTGAGCTCGGAAGATCCCAAAATAGCCTTGGATTATTTCTAATTGGCAAAAGTGGTCCTTGAATTAACTTCACAAAAAGGCAGATTTTGTCCCCGAGGTTTACAAGAATTGTACTTTTGGTCCTTGTGTTAAACCATTTTATCCACAACATAACCGGACCAAACAAACCTCTAACCCATTAACTTACCCCAGCCCAACAATTAAACCCATAAGCCCAAACCCGTTTAATCTAACTACGGGTCAAACCCCTCTTTTGGTCAAAATCCCTAACTAAACTCAGATACATTGTTTTTCTTCTTCACTGAGTTCCCGCCAAGAACACACACAGCCAAAACACAATCACGAGAAACCACCATCACTATCACCACTTCTCCCAAAACTTTCACCCTTTTTCCACCTTCTCCACTCCCCATCTCTGCTACCCTTCCCCTTATACCTCCCCATCATCCACCTCATCAATCCGAGGGATTAAATGGGCGCCAAACACAACTTAAGGGCTGAGATCGATTCTGCTTTAATCCAAAGGCTGGGAAAGAGTCCAAGAAGCACAAATGAAAGTTATCAAAGTCTTCTCTCACAGAAGAAACACAAAAGGCAGTCGACCCTTAGCTTAGTCTTAGTATAAATAGTAGTCAATTGTAGCCTTTAAGAGGCAGGTTTTATTTAGCATAATTTAAGGTACTTATGTTTTTTATATTTTCAGTATTGTAATCCTTAGTTCAGTTAATGAAAAATTAGTTTTTTTCTTTAGTCAACCATAGTCAACTCTAGCTTATCAATTGCTTATTTCTGCTTATTTTATTTTTCCTGCCTATTTTACTTTCATTATGCAAGTTAGATTTAAGTCATTGTGGCTGAGTTTATTTAAGGAACATAAAGTTGTTTTCAACTTAATCTTGGTAGTATTTAAGCTTTTTGAGGAATCTCAGTAGCATAAGGGAAATTTAGAATCTCAGAAGCTTTCTATAAGCTCTTATTAAGCTGAGTTTGCTTAATGTTGTTTTCTTGATTCATTTTAGTCATAAAGAACATAGGATGAGTCCCTTTTGATTTGTACACAGCCTGCACATCAGTTGTCATAAGATAGCAGCCTGCACTTTTTTTCCATTTAGCCTCTCTAGCCTTTTTTCCTGTTTTAGTGTAATTAAAGTATGTTTTAGAGTTTGATTTTTGTTTTACAGTTAGCTTTCATAGAGATCTCAATCTGTTTAAGTTTAAATTGGAATCATGAGCTTTATTGGATAGCTATTTTGGTCTCTAAAGTACCCTTTTGCCCTGCACTTTTTATTCTAACAGACCCTAACAGCCTTTTTCCTCAGCTCATTTATAAGCAAAAAAACTAGCCTTTAGAATCTGAAAATTGAAATTTAAGTTCTTGGTTGTCCATATTTTATCTGTTTTTGGTCCATTTATTTTGGCTTTTAAGCTTGAAGCTTATTCACTAGCTCAAACTTGTCTAGTAGGGCTGTTCTCCCAAACAGCTAAGCACTTGTGTTCTGTGCTTTGTGTTTTTGTAGCTGATTAGCTTATCTCAGCTTATTTGTAATATCCATAAGTAGTCCCAAGTTTAAAAAAGCTTACTATCATTGGCTCTTTAAGTTTTCAAAATAGAAAAATCCAAAAATAATTAAGTAGCAAATAATGGTGTGAGTTGGATTCGAACCTGGGTATCCAGGTACACAACAAAGACACACTACCACTCTGCCCTTGGGACTTTTATGTTCAAGGGGTGTGGTGTTTTATTTTTAAACCTTGTTTTTTTTACTTACCATTTCTAACTTTATAATCTGTTAGCTTAATTATTAGCTTATTTAAATAGCTTTTTCAGTTTTCAAATTTTTCCTAGGTTAATCTTAGTGTAATTTATTTTCTGTTAAATTTTCATAATTTTTAGTGTTCATTTAGTATTTTTCCTAATTTAATTTAGTTTAATTAATTTTAATTCATAATAAATAAATTAAAAGTCAAAAAAAATACAAATCGGTTTCCTAAATTTTTCTTTTGTCATTTAGAACGTAGGAAAATTAATTTGATACCCGTAGGATTTATATTTCGTAGATTTCATGTTTTAGTTTATCACGTTTACGTTTTTAATTACGTTAATTGTTTTTAGTTGTATTTTTATTTCCTAGCCTATTTATTGTTTTACGTAGTTGTAATCCAAATCCAAAATCTCTCAAATTTTTATATCTCAAACACGATTCACAAACCCGATCTCACAAATTCCATTCAACTCTCATCGGGGATAACGAACCGGGTCACACATACTTCACTTGTGTTTCCTTGGAAATAAATATGACTTGATTTTAATCGATCAAACATATAAAACACAATTTTGGGATAATTTCAGTTTTATGATGCATTTCTGAGTGTTTTTGGATGTTTTGGCAGCTCAGATTAGGTAAAAATGATGAGTATTTACACACTCATCACAACACAAAGCTTTTTGTAAGCCCAAGACCCAAAACTCTATTACTCAACCATTATTTATGTTTCATGTGTACTTGTTTGGTCCTACTTCAGTGAGTAGTATACAACATAAGAAATATTGTCTTGTGATAACTGATGATTATAGTAGGTTTACATGGGTTTTCTTTCTAGGATCTAAATGGGGATGCCGTGGACTAATCACACCGCCACAGATAGTGTCATGCCATTGGTGCCTCAATGACATGGTCATGGTACCTCCATGGCTAGTTAGCTCGGGCAACAGAACAGAATAAATCATATCATATCAAGTCACCATATCATATCCAAACAGAACGCATCAAACTGAATTGAATCATATGATGGCAAATGGATAGCAACGAATATCATATCAACGAATAGTAAACGAATATCAAGCCAAAGGATCATATCAAGGGAATCATAGCAAAGGCTCATATTAATGGAATCATAGCAAAGGCTCATATCAACGAAATCATAGCAAAGAAAACGAATCAAAGTCAAGGATCGGAAAGTCATGAGAGAAAACACCCTTACTGAGAAAGGGTAGAATAACTGTACCTTATGCAAAGCAAATCAAACAAATCAGGAAAGCACACGGAAACAGGAACTACTCCTTCTTCACAGAACCTATACAAATTAATGATCACGTATTACTTACAAGCTCATTTTAATCAGATTACACATTTGGAGTTTCTTTCTATTTTTAGAATCTTTCCATTTTTAGTAACTTGCCATATTTAGTAAGTTTCCATATTTAATAACTTTCCAGATTAAATAACTTTCCATCTTTAGTAACTTCCCGAATTAGTAAGTTCCCATAATTAGTAAGTTTCCCGAATTAGTAAGTTTCCCGATTTAGTAAGTTTCCAAATTAAGTAAGTTTCCCGATTTAGTAAGTTTCCCGATTTAGTAAGTTTCCAAATTAAGCGAGTTTTATAAATTAGGTTTACAAATGACAATTTAAATAACTCAAAGGTTTAATATGATCAATATCATAGTTTAGGGTTTAGTATGACAACTTATAATAGTTTAGGTTTAAATTATCAATATAACCAAGCTTAGGGTCTATTATGTAAATAGATGACATATTCTTATGTTTTCCGCTTTCATGAACTTCAATAACAAACCCATGCAAAATAAATCAACTTCGTTTATTTGAAAACCCTACCTCGATACTAAAACAACTCGAGACCCCCTATTGTGCACTTAACTCTATTCGACCCATTTATCGCACACCTAACCGAGTACTCACACACGAACACACCCTCCTATTCACAACCTACGAGACACCACCCTTTCTTTTCAAATCGAACAAAAACTAGACCCTATTAGCTCTTCTCGTTAACCATTTCATGCGAGACTAAAACCAACAAAACAACACATTTGCTAACCAAAACCATTACCCATAATCAACCCATGTTCTCTGGTGTTACAAACTCTTAATCTTGACTATTAACACACACACACGACACCCTTTTCAGCCCATACGACACACCACAACCACAACATATTAACTCATACCACACATGAAATAACAAATCCGAACACACCCTAGGTTTCCCTTTTTTCGACCTCAATAAATACGACCTATCATGCATGCATTCTTTCATTTTTTTTTATGTACGTATAATTCCTGGTTTACATGTATAAAATGGATCCAAACCAAACGTGCATGTACCCGTTTCGAATAGCCAATTAACTCAATGTCGACATACATATGTTTCATCATTTCATGCGACAGTTACGTTATGATTTTATGCGACATAAAAACCTTTCATTCGTATTATTTTTAAGTCGATCACAGCTTAGTTTCAGGTTACAATTTATGAACGTGTTATGTGTACATGTCGAGAGAACAAGGAACAAAAGTAGGTTATACCTTTGGGTCGGATTGAAGGACGAAACAAGAATAAAAGGTCCCAAGAACCAGAACCTGATTCGAACAAAACAAGGACTCTCAAACCCAATATCACACGATCGACCACTACCTTTGTTATTCCCTTTAAACCTCCAATGTACCACCTTTTGCACCACTCGAAGAATATCAAGAAGAGGCTGCCGACTTGATTAGTTTTTAGGGTTTTAGTGTGTGTTTTTGAATGTGTAATTGGTTGTAGAGAAATGAGGAAGAGAGATAGGAGATATATTGGGGATATGGCCGAGTATGGGGGATTTAAAGGAGACCAAATATTCTTCAAAATCACAATGAACCTAGACATTATCACAAGCTACAATTTGTGTATAAGTTTTTAATAATTTTGGCACTTATATGGACTTTAGTCGTGTGATATATGTCTTAAAATATCATGCATGTGTCGACTTTATAATACTTAGGTTATAGGTTTTAGTATTTTGTAATTCTCAAGTTATAAGTTATAGTTATTTAAGTTGTATTTGGGTTCAAAGTTCAAGATAGTAACGGATTCAGAAACAATATTTTAGGTTGTTATAAGACCAGCTAGCCGAGACCCAAGACCACAATCAGTACATTTTTTTGTTTGTGTTTGGTTAATTACTTGCTTAGAATTGTAATATTTTGTTTGTAAATTTGATTTTAGGATGTTAGTCATTTGTTTATAATTATATTTTAGGATGTTAGTCGTTTGTTTATCATATGCTTTAATGTTTGTGTTTGGTTATCGGAACAAGTTAAGTAATTACTTTAATCAAGTTCATATTATAAAATGTTGCAAACCAATAGGGTGTTTGGTTTCGGCTTATATCAGTAGGGTGTTTGGTTTCAGTTTATATCACTAGGGCATGTTATGAGTTTATTTTGATTTGTCTAAGTAATTTCATATATGAATCATTATGTTAGCTACGAATATGTTAGTATTGTATGGTATTTGATTGTGTTAGACTATTGTAAATGATTTTAGGACTTTAGTGATTAATTTTGGAAAGTCCCCGTCTGAAACTAATCCCCTGTTTAGGACTGCTTTTTAAATGTTTTGTCTCATTTAGGATATGAATGCGTATAATTGATTTACTATTTGTGGAAATTTCGACAGTGTTTCCCCTTTACTCCTATGAATATGTCATTAATGCACATATTTGGGGAGTTGAGGGGAAATGCTGCCGAAATTTTCTCAAATAGTAAATTCAGTTATACGCATTCATATATGAGACGAAACATTCAAAGAGTGGGTTAGGATTGCCTTCCATAGTTGGATTAGGAGAAGAAAATGCACAACTCATAATTCCACCTTTATGTGTTTACATGTAGATTTTTGTGAACATGTTTAATTCTATATAATTATTTGTTGCATCATTAAAATGCAGTTATGCCAATTGATAAGAGTTGGGTCTCATTATCTCGTGCTAGCATCGAATTTTTAAAAGGTCTTAAAGCTTTTTGCGAGTAATGCAAGTCCTTTGTGAATATTTATGGGAATGTAAAATGTCCATGTGCTTGTTGTTATAACGTTGGTTGGATAAAGCACGAAGATTTGTTTGATCACATACACACAAATGGTTGGGACCAAAGTTATACGAAATGGTATAATCACGGTGAACCGGATGCCCGAACAATAGTACACAACACAAATCATCCTGGGATGAGTGACATGGCTGAGTTCCTTCATGATATTTGTCTTGATAACGAACAAAATGAGCCAACTCAAGGAAATATTGGCGAGACAAGTAACGAGCCAACTCAAGCAATGACACTTCCTCAACGTAACGAGTTTGAAGAGTTACTTGCCACTGCCAACGACCCACTATACCCGGGCTGTAATTGGATGTCTTCATTGAACTTTATGACAAAGTTTACGAACATCAATGTCAAAGGTAAAATGTGTGACACCACATTTAATGAAACCCTAAAATTTCTCAAGGAATGTTTCCCGCCCATTCTAGGATACAAAATCCCATCATCATACTATGAAATAAAGAAGACATATAAAACGATCGGGTTATGATACGAATCCATACATGCTTGTGTAAATGATTGGTTTTTATATCGGGGGGTGGGTAACGAAGATTTGAAAAATTGTCCCATCTGCGATGCTAGTAGATGGAAAGGCAAGAACACACTGGGGAAGAAAGTTCCTAATAAGGTGTTGCGTTACTTTCCTATCATTCCTAGACTACAACATTTGTACAAGTCTAAACACACTGCAAAACATATGACTTGGCATGCTTCTAGGCAGTCTACGAAGAATGGTAAGATGAAACACCCGGTTGATAGTCAAGCATGGAAGAAATTTGACATCAAGTATAAGAAAGAATTTGCTTATGAAAAAAGAAACGTCCGATTAGGGTTGGCTGCTGATGGTTTCAATCCGTACGGTAACCTTAGTCAGTCTTACAGCATGTGGCCAGTCATATTTGTTAATACAAATAAGCCGTAAAAATGTTTATTTATATTTTACGATCTTTCAATATTTTGTCAATAACAAACGTAAAATCATTTTAACGAAACAAATAAAATACGTAAAATTTTGAGTCAATAGTTTACTAAATCATTTCACTAAAAAAATAAATCATCAAACATGTTTAGTTAATTAGTTTGCCAAAACCATTTTTATGAAACACTTACAAGTAATATGTTACTTGCATTTTTCATAAAATACATACTTTGAAAACAATAAGTTAAATACAATGTACTAGTTAATAGAGTTGGACTATCCAAACCCAAAACCCATAACCCATGAAGCACAACCCATAACCTATAACCAATGTGCTTGACATCATGCATGACCTCACAAATGGGTAATATCCATGACCCATGACCCAAAGCCCATAACTCATGACCCAAGGTCCATAACCCATGACCCAAGATGTCTTTGACATCAAACATGACATCACTTGACCCATGGACGTTGACCCATAACCCAAAACCCGGAATTGCAACCCAAAGTCCAGACTGGTACTACCAGATACCCGGTTCCATCGGTTTGCACTGGCCAGATCCCTCTGGGAAGGGATCCGCCGAAACCGGGTGAATAGTGGCTTTTATTGCCTATAAATAGTGAGCCATTTCCTCTTTATTTCTTGCACCTTCTCACATATTTCTCTCTCTATGTTTCTCTCTTACTAACCTCAGATCCTTGATCTTTCTTGTAGTCTTTTTTTTGGTGATTCTATAGGTTCCTTCTAAAGGCGAATCACTACGTTTAGAGTCGAAGTCGTGCAATCTCCAAGCCATGGAATGCTAGACTTCATCATCATCTCAAGATCACAGAAGTGACTCTTGTAGGTGATCCATCTCAAGTAGATTCAAGACACAGTGTGTACTTTGGTGTAGTTGAAGCTTGGATTGCCAAGTCAAGTCGTGAAGGTCTTTGTTATTAAAAAGCTCAAAACACCTAAAATCAATCCCAAAACTCAATTTAATCACAACCTAACATAATCTAATAATCTACTATCATCTTCCTCATCAAAAACACCATCAAATAAGCTCAAAAATCAAAATTTGGGTTCGTTTTTGAAGGTTTTATGCTTCGTGTATGTGTAGAATGATTGAAAAACACACTAATACGACAATTTCCAGCTGTGGTACCACATTGTAATGTGAGCTTGGATCGAATGATTAACAATTAGAGTATGAAATGTGTGTTTGTGTGTGAAATAGTCTTTTATTGATTTGATATTGATACAAAACCAACTTGACATGACTTAATGAAAAAATAAACTAACTCTCCCTATATATATTCTCATAGGAGTGACTTTGTTAACAACTCTAGTCTCTGCACTAATAAAGTGATTAGAAGCTGGCATTTTATAATATCTAAGGCTGGACGCACTCTGCCTGCAATTATCGGTCGGTCACTTCCCAAATACCAAACCGACCGATATTAGCTTGGGTCGCTTGGGTTGGGAGGGGTTGGTCGCTTGGCCTTCAAATGCAATATCGATCATTACAACGACCGATTTTAAAGCTTGCATATTCATCACAATTCCAACTAAATAACCGTTGCATATTAAAAAAAAAAAAAAAAAAAACCTTTTTCAAAAAAAAAAAAAAAAAAAAAAAAAAACCTTTTTCAACCTTATAAATACCCACATCAAACATACATCTAAACACACAATTCAAACAACTTCTCATCCATATTCAAACAACATTTCTATCAATACCTTCAAACACATTTTTTTAATTATGTCTTCGTCTTACGAGCAATTATTCGGTTCTTCGTCTTCCGACAACGATGAAGAATTTTTGTAATGTTTTTTTTTTTGTTATTTGAATAATTTACTTAATCTTTTTAATGTTTAATTGAATAATATATGTAATGTTTTTATTATTAATGAATTTTAAGTTTTTTTTTTTAAATATTTGATTAAAAAAAATCGGTCACCGACTGTGGCAGGTCGGTCGCTTCTGGTCGCCAGAGAGAGAAAGCTAACGTGGCAGCCGGTGACCCAGGTCGCTTGGGTCACCGACTGTGTCCAGCCTAACATCTTTCTTTCTTTCAATACTCAACAGAAGCAACCATTTTCATTCTCCGATTCCGCTTCACACACTTAAGTCATGTAGCACGAATGCACGATCAAAGATGCAACAATTTTTTTTAAACAACTAACACCTCAGAGGTTAACATTTGATGGCCTCATATAGTTCATGTGACATGGGGATGGCATCTTATTTTTGAAGCCCTGAATCGTCATCCCAATCCCACATAATGTAACTAAAATCATCAACAGTTTCTCCTTGATAGCACAGGTACAATATCTGAAAGATTTGTTCCATTGATGGGCGCTCTTCTGGATTTGGTTGAAGACACTTTGAGATGAGTAGAGTGTTGGCGTATGTGTCCGGACGGCCTATCTTGTCCGGACGACATGGAACCCTTCGGAAGAAGGCTCGGAGAGTACCTAGCTCATCCGGCTAGGGTAATCTCAAGCAATGGGATAGGTGGCATTATCTTTTGACATATGGAAATAGCAGACGCCGCCGCCCCAGGATTTACGGGATTGTGTCTGCGACACGTATCTGGAAAATCCGCCGCCGCTGTTTCAAGTACTGTAGCTGGGTAGTATAAATACCCAGCTCATTTACTACTCTCAACTAACTTTTACTTTTCACATTTACTCTCAATTACTGTTTAAGTCTTTCGGATTACCCCATACTTATCCTCACGCCGGAGCTTGGTCCTGGGAATAACACCCGGGGCGAGCCTAACGTGAGTGTCTCTTGTGTGTAGGTATTTCGAAACCTCGGCAAGACCTTGTCCAGAAGATCTGACTCCATCACCAAAGGAGTTGCAGGTTTTTACTTCAACAAATTGGCGCCATCCGTGGGACCTACTGTTCGATCTACCTGAAGTTCAGAATGGCTGGTCCTACCCCAACTACCCCCGTCCGAAACGCGGGGGGAGCTGAAGGATCCGGAGGGGGAGGTTGATGAAGCGAAAAGTGTACCGCTTTTCAGGGGTCATTTAAGCCTTAAATCGTATTTATTTGATCAAATATTGCCCTAAATCGTTCCTTTTGTCATTTTAGGTACTTTTGAGGAGAAATCTGGAAAAGGAGGCATTTTGGACGTTTTTGGAGCATTAAAGTGAAGAAAACGGCAAAGTCTCAAAAATCGGCTAAAAGTTACTCTTGACGGCGTCAGACTTTACTCTGGACGACGTCATGCCTTGGCAAGAAAAGTTGGACGTGAAATTTACTCATGACGGGCCAGTGAAAATAGCATGTGAATTCTGACGGCGTCACGCTTTAACTTGATCAAGGGCGTCACGGCTTAAATCATAAGGGGACGGCGTCACGTTCATGGTTAGACGGCGTCAAGCCTTGATAAGCCATAATGGATTTTTGAAGAGCTAAAGAGGGACGGCGTCAAGAAGGTCATCCGGGAACCCTAAAAGCGGCGAGGTGACGGCGTCACACTCCATAAGGTGACGCCGTCAGATCCAAAAATCTATATATAGTTTTCTAATTTTTTGTCATTAGAGAGAGCTTAGTGTGTGGAGTTTTGGGAGAAAACCCTAAGACGATTTTAGCTACTTTTTCAGGGCTTTTTGCCCTGAGATCTTCCATGTTTCATTGAAAGATAAGTTATCAATTAATCATTCAATATGTCTATGTGTTGTTTGATTCTATCTTATTCTTGTCTTTTGTTTAACATGTTAGGCTAAATTTATCTTGTGTTTGCTTAGATCTAATGAAACCTAGCTATTGATTAT
The DNA here is from genome assembly GCA_021014915.2 of Artemisia tridentata subsp. tridentata. Classification (NCBI taxonomy): domain Eukaryota; kingdom Viridiplantae; phylum Streptophyta; class Magnoliopsida; order Asterales; family Asteraceae; genus Artemisia; species Artemisia tridentata. Next base: position 121,256,707 of record CP139508.1, on the reverse strand, counting down.
TGGTTGTTAGTGTGTTATTAGTTGTATTGGATGATTGTTTATCTATGTTAGGCTTAAGAAAACTGGCTAACTTCCTATTCGGTAACCTGCTTGAACGTCTTAAGAAACATGAACCAAATGCGTACTAAAGGTTTTTATGGTTGTATTTAATGCACAAGCGAATTCTAGTGATCCCATGTTAGGAGCTTCCTAGCCGGCTCGACATAGGAGTGAAGTAGGAGCTTGTAGAGTTGGGGAAGTAAGTACGCCACCCCACGAATGGTATTAAGGAATACACCCGTCATCCACGCAACTAATACACACTAATTAACCGGTAAAAGATAGTTAGGGAGTAAGGAAATCTAAGTAAACACATTTCTCTACACATAAGTTTCTCACCACATTTTATTTTCAGTTATTTATTTTATTTGCATTCGTAGTAATTTGGGTTAGTTGACTAGCAACTAATTCCGCCCACTCTTTCAAAACCGAGATTTTACTTGCTTTCATAAAAATATAAAAACATAAAAAAGAATCTTCCTCAACCCTTAGACCTAATTAGAGTAGCCTTTCACACCTAACGAACACTATTCCCTGTGGAGAACGATCAATCCCCCGTACTTACCACTACACTATACTACATCGGTCAGGTACACTGCCTGGTGGGGTTGTAAGCCTCTTGAGATCCCTCGAGAGGTAAAACCTGTTGTAAGGTTACAAAACCACGCAATCAGAGGTCAAGTCCCGCCGGACACCCGAACCGTTATTGAGGGTCACATATCGGCTCTCAAAGAGTTACTCAAGCAACAAGGCAACCGCGACCTGATAAGCCCTACGTTGTTAAACTTTGAAGATGATTTAACGGATACGGAAGAAGAGTATGTTGAAAGACCGCAGTACGATAAGGAGAAAACAGTGGTGGGTGACGACTTGAGCAAACCATTCAAGGAAGTAATAAAATGTCCGTTTACGAGAAGGATTATAGAGTTCTCAGCTCCTAAACATAAAATACTGACGAACCTCAAATTGTATGACGGGACGACCGATCCGGACGACCACATCAACCGCTTCACAGGAGCGGGAAATCACGAAGAATGGCCAATGCCCGTATGGTGTCGAATGTTTCAACAGACTTTGGACGAGAAGGCCAGAGGGTGGTTCGATAAATTGCCGACCGAAAGTATAGACGGTTGGGACGAGCTTCAAAAGAGATTCCTGAACCGGTTCAGTATGCTAAGGGCATGTATCAAAGACCTTACAGAGATCAATAAGATTCATAGGAAAGCCAATGAGAGCCTCCCCGACTTCAAAGAACGATGGGTAAGTGAGGCGAACTATTTTCCAGACGCCTTGGAGATAATGCAGATCTCCTCTTTCATGAGTGGCCACCATTGCCCAGAATTGGCGAAGTAGTTCTCAGATAAGATTCCCAAAACTGTCGACAAAATGTTGGAGAGGTTCGATGACTTTATTCGTTCGGAGGAAGCCATCCGTAGTACCGAGCTGCCGAAAGGGGAGAAAGCGGATGCTCACAGAGAATACCGTCCCAACCCGTATAACAGCAGGAATGACCATCATGCCCCGAAGGCCCCTTTCGGAGGGGATCGCCATAGGAATAACCCCAGGAATGAGTTCAGACCACATAGGAATGACCAATACGCTCCTTATGTTCCCGCAAGGAATGAAAATATCGGTAGAACTGATACCCGCCGCAACGACATCCGCCGATACGACACCAGACCGATAGATTTGAACTCTCTGACGAAGGCTCCAAAAGAGATCCTTGCCACCGAACATCAATTAAAATTACTACAACCCCCTCCTTTGAAGGGAAAACTCCTCAAAGAAAATCTGGACAAGTATTGCGACTACCACTGCGAGAAGGGACATCTCACCAATGATTGTTGGCATCTTAAAGAACAGATAAGAATGGCCTTGGAGACGCGTAAGTTGGACCATCTATTGAAAGACGTTAGGCAGAGGGGAAGGGCACCACAAGGAGGAGATAACCATGCAAATAAGGGAAAGATCATTAATATGATCTGAAGTCTTGTGACCGCAGGAAAACAGAAAACGGCAGATGCAGAAGAGGATTGGATGAACCCCCCAATCAGTTTCCCACCTATCCTTCCGGGGAATGTGTCGGACGAGCCTTTAATAGTTGAGGCCGAAGTGGAAGGTTATACGGTACAAAGGATTTATGTAGACCAAGGCGCTTCGGTGGAAGTAATGTATAAACACTGTTTTGTGCACTTATGCCCCTCCGTCAAGGCTCGACTGACAGAAACCAACGCGCCTTTGATGGGATTCGCGGGGGAGTCCATCAAACCGTTGGGGAAAATAGAATTGGAAGTTCTTTTCGGAAGTCAAGCTTTGTTCCATAAAACTACGATGAAATTCGCTGTGGTAAGGTCTCCCTCCCCGTACAACATCATATTAGGGAACTCCGGACTAAAAGAGCTATGAGCCATCCCCTCAACCATCCACTCGACGATGAAATTCCCTACTCCGAGAGGCATAGCAACGTTGGTCACTTGGTCAGTAATCATTTCGGAATGCCGCAAATTAGAAGAAAAGCAAATGGTAGAGAGAGAGGCAAAGGATGAATCTCAGAATGCCGAGATGACAGGGGAATCAACCGGGAAGACAGTTTTCCATACCGAACATGGGACATACTGTTATACCAAAATGCCATTCAAGGTAGGTGATTTTATATACCGGAGGAATGAGGCGAGCAGGGTTGAAAATTAAGAAAAGCTTGGACCCAACTGGGAAGTACCCTACCGGGTCGTGGAAGCCTAACAAACCGGATCATGCAAATTGGAGATGATGGAGGGAAAAGAAGTACCCCGAACGTGGCATGCCATCAATTTTATAAAGTGTTTTTTTTTGTAAATGTTTGGCCAATGTATCTAATGTAACGTCCGAAAGGACTTGGTATTGACTATTTAAATGACAAGTGCAGCTATCCCACAGTTAAGGGGAAGTGATTTTCTCTACATATCCTGTTCTTACATCGATTCACGTTCATAACATAAATTGAAAGTGATCCCTCCGGGAGGCTCACGACCTCCGGAGATCAGTGGTCAATGTTCAAAAATGGTTCAAACCCAAAAAGGGGTTACCATACGATTCGGCCAAAAAGGCCGAATGGAGCATGACGCCTAAAGACGATAGACACCCAAAAAGGGGTCACCGCATAATTCGGCCAAAAAGGCCGAATGGCGCATGACGCCTAAAGACGGTAGACACCCAAAAAGGGGTCCCCGCACAATTCGGCCAAAAAGGCCGAATGGCGCATGACGCCTAAAGACGGTAGACACCCAAAACGGGGTCCCTGCACAATTCGGCCAAAAAGGCCGAATGGCGCATGACGCCTAAAGACGGTAGACACCCAAAACGGGGTACCCACACAATTCGGCCAAAAAGGCCGAATGGCGCATGACGCCTAAAGACGGAAGACACCCAAAAAGGGGTCCCCACACAATTCGGCCAAAAAGGCCGAACAGCGCATGACGCCCAAAGACGGTTGACACCCAAAAAGGGGTCGCCGCACAACTAAGGCAAAAAGGCCGAACGCCGCAAGACGCCCAAAGACGGTTGACACCCAAAAAGGGGTCGCCGCACAACTAAGGCAAAAAGGCTGAACGCCGCATGACGCCCAAAGACGGTTCATACCCAAAAATTGGTTGCCATACAACTAAGGCAAAAAGGCCGAACGCCGCATGACGCCCGAAGACGGTTGCCATCCAAAAAGGGGTCGCCGCACAACCAAGGCAAATAGGCCGAACGCATGACGCCTGGAATGGGCTCGCACCCAAAAAGAGGCTAAGACAAAAAGGCCGAAGGGTCACATAGTCTCAAACCGCTATAGGACGCGAAACAAAGCGACCGTGCCAACCTAGGGAGTGAGTCATTACGAAATACTAGTAATATAATAAATATTTCAAAAGAAAAAAAATGCAACACATTTAGTAACTAACAAAATAACCATCACGGACAAATATAGAGGATATACAAAGCAGCATACGATTCGTTCAACCTACAAATTATTACATTCATACGGATTGTTTTCATGGTTCCCAAACCTATTCTAATGGCCCGAGGGCCTTACACCTTCCAAACAGTTTTCATCAAAGTAACAAAGGTTAAATAAGCTTCACAAGAAATCCGGAGTAGCCTTTATCCGTAGTCAAAACGGAGGTACCAAGATTTCAATAACGATCAAGTCTTTCAGGGAGCTGATGCATCCTCTTCCGCTGTGGAGTCTTGGATAGGCGGGGCTTGGGTTTCAGGAACTCCGGAAACAGGACCGGTAGAAGCCTCGGCCTTGTCCGTCTCGGTCGGAGGGGGTCGTGCTGGATCAGGGAACACGTTCATTATTTCCGCAAGGGACTTGTGATAAGCGTTGCTGATCTTCTTAACATAGGGATACTCCGCGGTGAACAGTCCATCATATAGAGGTTGAAACTTCGCATCGGCCTCCATATCCAAATCATCTGGCGAACGATCCAAGGAGACACCCTCTAAAAATCCCGATTGGGAAGATAGGCTGAAGGGAACGGACAAGTGTTGCTTATACTCATGACTGTTCAGGAGCCGACGGACCATCTCCGGAATAAATTCTTTGACAACCTTGAAACGTTCCATTTCCGTTTGGCCCAATCTGACGGTCAAATCCCTCTTCTCCTGATGAAGCCCTGAGTTTTCTTTCTCTTCCTCACCCAGTTTAGCCTTGGTCTCTCCCAACTCAGCCTCCAACGCACTTAGCCGCTCCGCAGAAACCTTTCTTTCTTCATCCCTCTCCCTCTCCAGCTCTGAAATACGACCCATCAACTCCGACTCTCACACTATACAATTAGTGTGTTCATGCCTCAGCTTCTTGAGTTCCTCCGCATCTGGCCCAACACTCCCACATTGCTGATGAGCCCGGTACAATTCACTATGTTCATTAAGGAGGGACTCAAATCGGAATAGGAGGTCCGACTGAGCTGTGGCTCCCCGGCCCAATAACATCCAGCCCCTTTTGCAAGCCTCTGCATCACCCAAGTTTTTCAAATACAACTCCTCCTGGGGAGTAGGCAGATTGATCATTAAGTCCCGGCAGACTTTCCAATTAGTCAAACGGTCATCCTTCCTGACCGACCACTCCAGGACAAACAAAGCTTCCGGATCGTTATCACCATAAACCTTTTTCTTGCCATGGCCAGAAGCGGCAGCAGAGGAACCTCCTGAAAAAGGAGTGAACAATACGATCATTACTGATAATATATATATATATATATATATATATATATATATATATATATATATATATATAATATATATATATATATATATATATATATTATATATATATATATATATATAAAGAAGAAGGGGATGGGATAAAAGAAATGTAAAGACAGACACGTCCGAATAGCTTACCAATATCAGCAGCTCCAGATGAAAATCCCGCACCATCATCACCCTCTGGCTGTCCACTCTTTTCATTCGCACGTACCGACCGGATGGGGGCAGGGTTAGGAATGGGCTCCGAAGAGTCTTGATCCAGATCCACCACATGAATGTCCTTCGTAAGCCTGCTCCGCTTGGCCGGGCGGACTATACCGCTCCCTTCCTCTCCACGTTGGACTCGTACCTTGGTTTTACTAACTCTAGCTCCTTGATGGGTTTTTAGTGCCTGTCGGGTGGCTGCCTGCTCCTGCTTCCTATGCTTAGCCTCCAGCACTCGTTCGTCAGGCACCTCAACCCTCTTCAGATCATCGGTTTTATCCGGAATGTCAGCATTTGAAGGAGCCGGAGTAGTCACATGCATCTCATGAGATTGACCCTCATGGTACTTATCTCCCTTCACCATTGAGGCCCCCTTTCGGACCTTGGGCTTGATCAAATATTCCGACAAAGTTAATGCTGCAAGAAACCAAAAGTGTAAGTTGATCGATGTTAGGAATATAAATATTCAAGTGAAAGACTCGGTCACCCCGAGTATGGTTTAGCATTAAGTAGCTCGTAGATTTATTAATATTAGTTTAGTTATGTTAGTATTCGTGGAGTTGGGTCGGGTCTTTACCCACTGTCAGCTCACTCCACAGCCCACTCGAGGCACTTAAGCTAGTAGTATATATATATCCCTTCCCATATATATATATATATATATATATATATATATATATATATATATATATAGTATATATATATCCCTTCCCACACATGGGAAGGGTTGGACCTTCTCATTAGTTCAATCTAACATATTCACATTTCTCTCTCAAGGTTCCCATTCTCATCTCACTCTCTCTCTAAATTCGGATCAAAACCACAATATCCATACGTGTTATGTTTTATTATTAATTACAATTGGTATCAAGAGCGTTGGTTTGATCTTTTGGTGTGTGGGTACTCAGATTTTTATTGGTTTTTGTGCTCTCTTTCTTGGTTCGACTAGTTTTTATGGAAAACACTTGGATTCGACTTTGTTTATGGTTTGAATTGTTAAAAGCTTGTACTTTCTTGGTTAGGATAGTGGTATAAGCTTGGTTTAGTGGTTGGATAGCTTGTTTCATCCATTTATTAGGTGTTTGAGCAAATTCGAGTGGTGTTTTGTGCTTATTTGAGTCTCGGTAACATATTCATTGTTGCGATTTGAGTTAAGTTGGGTTGCGATTTGGTGTAATATTCTGTTGCGATTTGGCGTTTTACTTAAAAAGGGAAAGAAGACAAATCTCAAGAAAGCGACTGTTTTGTCCGGTTGTGAACTTGTGATTTGAGGTTGCGATTTGAACTTGCGATTTGAGGTTGCGATTTGAATCTGCGATTTGGGATTCCGATTTGGTGTACCGATTTGAGTCTCTACGATTTGAATCAGTTGTGATTTGAGTCTCTGCGATTTGAAGATTGTTGCGATTTGAGGACTTGCAATTTGAAGAATTGCATTTTTGCCTCCTGCGATTTGCTTGTTGCGTTTTGACTTGTTGCAGTTTGACCAAAGTTGACTTTTTACGTCAAAACTTCAAACGGCCATAACTTTTGAACCGTAACTCCATTTTCAGCAAAATACCTGTCAAAACGACCAGAACAGCCTGATTATTGTGAGATTTCACTAACAAAGTTGTGAAACGAATTTTTTGATGCCCAAATCCCTTCCGAAAAGAAGTTATTGAAGATTTAAGTTTTCAGTCTAAAATTTCACCGTAACAACTTGCATCAACCAAACCAAATCACAATTAAACAACAGATCACCAAGTCTACCAAACTTTCATCATACCACATTCAAGTAATCAAATCACGGTTTATTCTTGATTTTTGTAAAATCCCGCGAAAAAATCTATTTCTCGGTTTAAATCATAGAATTGTAAAATCCCGGGCACGTTCATATCATGTCAAACACTACGGATTCAGTCATTTCTGAGGTACTCAAATTGTATGACATGATTGACAAACAAAATATTCCCAAAGATGTACAACAGATAAACGTGTTTGAGTATGTTAGTGCCAATAGGGACTTTGTGTGCCCGAATTCTCAAGAGAAAGAGCTCCATCAGCTACAGACAAACATTGTTGAGTCAGATACTGCTATGAACAACATGCAACATGTGAAACACAACGAAGCGTCGGCTGAACCTAGTGGGGTATCTTCTATTATTAATGATGATAATGTGTTGCATGAACAGAAGATTCCTAACAAAGTACAACAGACAGATGTTGTTGAATCAGATACTGTTGATATGGGAAATTGTAATGTTATTCCATATGAACAATATGTGAATCACAACGACATGTCTGTTGTACCAAGTAGTGCATCTTCTGTTGTAGATAATGCTTGTGTTGTAGATAATGCTTGTGAGTTGCATGAGTACACTGCGTTTATCCCTGATGACACCTTAACCACTAGACTTAACATCTATAAAGATCAGGTGGCCATATATGGACAACGTGCAAAATTTGAGCTAACTGAACGTGAGCAAAAAATGGATAGTCAAATGCGTACATTAATAACACAACGTAATTTAATGGAAAAAACATTGAAAAAAGGAGTTATATTCTTTACGAAAACAACTTGATCAAACTATTAAACAAAAACAGGAGATCCAAGAAAGTTTCATTACACTAAAACATGATTTCAAAGAAAAAGAAACAAAACTCTTAAATGATTTTTTCAGACTTAAAATGCTAAAGAACAAGATTGAAAACAAGTTGTACACACAAGACCGGACCAGAAAAACTGCTCAAATGATTCAAAAGCATAAAAGGTTATGTGATGAACATAGTGAAAAGGATGTAGGTGAACCTAGATCAGCTTCACTTAAGAGTGTTAAAGTTGCCCAACCTGCCTTATATGATGAAAATGTAATGATTAAGCCTGGTCATGCCCCTCTCGATGTGTCATCATTAGAAGAGAGTAATGAGATAGAAGTAATAAGTAGAGAAAAAATGACTGAAAAAATAAAGGATCCCAAATGTATAGCCAATCGAGTCATAATCAAACCCCATGATTACTATGAGGAGAACCGATTGACTGTTTTTGCACCTCAAACTAAGTTGACGCCAGAACAGATATTTTGGTCTTTGGACGTAGAAAAGAGAAAGGCCGAAGAACTTAAAGCCAAAACTCCACCCTTTAGAAAGATATCTGCTGCAACGGTGTACCCACCCAATACACCCAGGCACTTAGTTCCTTTAACTCTTCCCACAAAATGTAAAACTCTAATTAGCATATATGTTCTTTGTCAACTATTTGCTGATTTTGATGAAACATGTAAGAAGAGAATTACGCCAACGGGAATTACTGAAGAGGGCTATCAAATCATCAAGTAAGTTTCAAGAACATGTTTTGATCATCTTATACTTTCATTTGATTCATATGTTCATGTATTTTCAAGTTATATTAGTTATCCATGCAAGTTATTTATGTTTTACATACCACTTTTGAACATAAACTATCTTAATAACTAGATCTATAAGTTTCACTAATGATCTCATGAAATCCACCAAGGTTGGTGATTTTTAGGACCCCATGACACCCTAAGAAGGTGTATGGTAGGATTTGCGAACTTGTGGAGTTGATTTGAGTTAGTATGATCAAGTGTAGAACCAAGAAAATGAGTTTTTAACAATCTAAAATAGATTCTGTCCAAAAACGTGTAAACTGGAAAACTCAGTAACTTTTGGTATACTTTGGTCTTCATTTTCAGAAATTTCTTTCAAAAACGAAACCGTGGCATCAAGAATCACTAAAAACCGACTTATAACGAAGGAGATGTGATTTTTCAAAGTTAGACGACGAAAACTAATTTTCTGAAAATTTAGTTGCTGATCGCCGAGATTCAAAGGACAAAACTAGGCGTTAGACGTGATCTAGACGACCCGACCTACTGAGATTATGTTAGTTCATGTTTATACAAAGCCGTGGATGTAAAGAACGTAGAAAATGAGCTTGTAACGGCCGAGTTTTCACGTTTGAAGCCCGATGTACCATATTCATTTTGACAGCCCACTAATAGAAAGTGTTTTAAGTATAAAAACTAGTGTTTTTGCGAAACATAACATTGATAGCCGATTTTCTAATTGATCGAGGCGTGTACAATTGAAAATTAAATGAAACAACATTTATACATTGTTACAAGGTTTTCAAAAATGTTGAGTTTGATCAACTAACACGTAACGTGCAATATTGCGCGACTAGTTTCACGAAGCCATTTTGAGCATATTTTCACAAGTTAAGGAAATTATTAAATTGCGATGAAAACGCTATATTTTGCCGATAGAACACCAAACAAGGATCGTGGAGTACCGTTTCAACATATTTATACGAAAAGTAGTTTATAACTTAACGAGACGTCAAAAGTGTATTTTTCGTCGATAAAAGTTATTTTCAAAACTAACAAGTGGTATCGTTAACATACTTAATTGAATGTGTTACATTGTATCATTGCTTACATTGGATCACATCATTCATAATAGGTCGCGGTTAGAGACCGAGCTTTATTTCATCACATCCATCATTGTCATTGTTGCTATATCATATCAGGTGAGTTTTCATAGCCCCGTTTTAAATTGTTTATTGATTTCTAAACTCTCGGGGGAGAATACATTGCACCATTTTTATATGCGGACCAAAGTATACAAACTCATTACATTGCTTAAGTTACATCATTGCCCAGATTAAAGTCCCCTTTATTATCATGAACCGTTAATTGTTAGCAAGCGAGAGTGAGTGAATAGATCTATTGAGGGTGACTCTTCCGTTCGGGTTGGTAGCGCCAACTTGTTAAACGAACGCATTTCATTTCTGTCATATTAGAGTGATTGGCAAACACTCAGTTGGGGCATTTCATTCAGTCTAGCTTCGGGGTCATGAGCTTAAGAGCTAATGTATCATTTTTATGTGGCATTGTTTTGTCATACACTTTATACTTGTGGTATCCGTACAACATTTCATTTACATAAATCTATGATCTCACCAACATTTTTGTTGACCATTTTTAGCAATGTATTTTCAGGTAATTAAGGTATCGCATGTTGGCTTGCATATGGACATCATGGAGTCACGGAGTCGACGCGTCTCACTTTATATTTTATGCACTTATCCATCGTTTGAATTGTATGAACTTGTTTTCTGAAAACTTTTTTCACCTTTTGGGACCTAGCTTTGTAACTCTGAATGTTTTTAAATAATCAAACGATGTATTTTCTAAACGACACTTTAGGTCATTCATTATAACTGCAACTTTGGTGCTATGACCGGTCGTGCCCCTGAATGACTCATTCCGCTGCAAGTCACGAAATTTGGGGGTGTGACAGATTGGTACCAGAGCAAAGGTTATAGCGAACTAGGTTGTCCATTATATCCTAGACTATAGCTGCACCATCATAGCATCTCATCATTGTAGCATAAGTGCATATTCATTATATCACATGTAGTGATTGCGATTTCATACATTTATCATTTCATCATAACCCACATTGTGTAAATGTTTAATTACTTTTATTTCACATTTGTTGTCTCAGTGATGTCTTCGGATTCACACCCTATTGTTATCTCATCAGACTCTGAGTCAGACGATACTTCCTCACCACCCTCCATCATACTAGAGTCGGTTACATCATCCCCGATACCCACTATCATTTTGTCATCAGTGGAGCCTACTCCACAGTCTTCACCTGTGATGTCAGAGGCCGAGACAGAACCCTTTGAGGAGGGGAAGTCGTGCCTACCCCACCACTGTCACCTTGATCCGTCGTGGTCCCAGAGTTGTTCCAGTTATCCAGCCAGGAGAGTTTGTACCCTATAGTCGAGTTTACCGTACATATCCAGGTGGGCCGCGCATAAAGCGCACTGCTGCTAAGCGGGTTCATCGTCTCACTGTCAGGTCACCAGCTACATTTGTATCCCTACCACCACCATCATCACTTACTTCATCTCATCCACTCCGTCGCCGCTTGAAAGCGAAGAGGAGTGTGGCATTCAGTACACCACCACCATTATCACCCTTACCATCCTTATCATCATTGTCTCCACCATTGCCATCCCTATCAGCACCAGTTCATAGCAGAGATCCTACTCCTATGTCAGACCTACCGCTCAAGAAGCGGGCTCGTCTTGATATCTCATCACCAGATACTTCAGATGCCACAGAGACAGCACCACCCAGCAGATTCGAGGTTGGTGAGAGCTCGAGGGCTGCTGCTGACAGACTACTTACTGCTGCTACATTTGAATCGCGACTAGATCAGCTTCAGGGAGAGATTGACAGGGCATTGTCTCATCTAGATGAGACTCCAGTGAGCCGTATTGAGGCTATTGAGGAGGAGGTCGAGGGATTGATCCAGGGCAGGGTTGCCATTGATGTGTCACACCAGGGTTTAGAGGCTCGTCAGTTGGAGAGTTCAGAGCATATCACACAGCTGAGGCAGGAGATGCCTGAGTTGTTCGACAGGGCACAGATGTCCCAGGATGAGCATCATCGCCAGGCCGGTGAGTTATCTTCAGTTCAGGCTAGGTTGTCTGCATCAGAGACTAGGGAGACTGATCTCCAGCTTTGAGTTCAGCACCTAGAGGAGATCGTTGTTGCGATGTCTAGGGATCTTCAGAGGATTTTCCGCAGGCTAGATGGAGCACCCGAAGGAGGTGCCTAGTATTAGACTGTTATCATGTAGCTTGTACATTATTATCCTAGTCCCGGGGTGTGGGACATATTTAGTACTTGTTGTCTTTTGCTTGTAGTACAAACAAATATATCAAGTGTGACTCTACTATGCAGGATTTTTGTTGTGCTATTTTATGATATCGGTCTGCGTAACCGAAATTTTCATGTATTATATTCATGTACATTATGATTATATTTATGATGTTTCGTTGTGGTTTCATTGGATTTATACATGCTGTGGTTGTATTTATACGTGTTGTGGATGTATATACATGCTGTGGTTGTATATATTGTGCATGATGATCGTTTTCTATTGTGGATTCTCATTGTTGTATTCTTTTGTGATTGTGAAGAATTATGCCACCCAAAAGAGCCACTACTGCTATGACCTCAGCTGAAGTCAGAAAGCTTGTTGCCGACAGTATAGAGGCAGCATTGGTTATAGAAAGAGCTGTCGTAGCTGCAACTGCTGTTGAAGCCGCTTCGTGGGCAGAAACCACGGAAGCCGCAGGAACAAATACCAATGGTACAAATGGTCGTAAATGTACGTACAAAGATTTCAAGAGTGGTGATCTGGAAAAATTCAAAGGCACTGAAGGAGCCACTGCCATGATCCGATGGTTTGAAAAGACAGAATCAGTATTCCTTCTATGCAACTGTCCGAAAGACAGCAAAGTTAAGTTTGCTACTAGTACACTCGTTAGGGAAGCTATGTCATGGTGGAATTCGTATGCAAAGCCCATGGGAATGGAGAATGCTCACAAGCTTACATGGGACGAATTCAAGAAGTTGCTGACAAAGAAGTTTTGCCCACGAACAAAAGTGAAAAAGATGGAAACAGAGTTTTATGAGCTAGTGACAGCAGGTAATGATATTGAGACATATATCAGGAGATTTCAGGAATTGGCAGCGTTATGTCTGAAAATGGTTCCGGACACTGAGAAGCTATTAGAGAATTTCATTGGAGGATTACCTCACAACATCCGTGGTGATGTGATTTCTTTTGACCCGCAAACATTGGATGAGGCAATCAGAATGTCTCAGAAACTCATGGCTCAGATAGTGAAGAAAGAAACTGCTTCAAACAACAACACCAACAGTAACCGTAACTACAACAACCGTAACTCCAACAACAACTACCGAAACAACAACAACTATAACAGCAACCGAAACAATTCCAATAACAACAACAACAAAAGAAATCGGGATAGCAACCAGAATAGCAATGTTACTCAACCACCACCCAAGAGACAGGAAACTGCAAAGGCTTATGTTGCAGGTCAAGCTGAGAAAAGAGGTTACAATGGTACTTTACCCAAGTGCAACAAATGTCAAACCCATCATAATCCTGGAAATTGTCCGAATCCATGTGGAAACTGTAAGAAAGTTGGTCATTCGACCATGGATTGCAAAGCTCCGATTGTGGTTGATAATCAGAAGCCCCCAGTAACATGTTTTGGATGTGGAGAAGTTGGACACTTCAAGAATAAATGTCCAAAAGGAAATAATTAGGGAAACAATAACCAAGGTGGAACAGCTAGAGGAAGAGCTTATGTCCTTGGAGGAGAAGATGTCAGGGAGGACCCGAGTGTCTTTACGGGTACGTTCCTCATTAATAATCGTTATGCATCCATACTATTTGATTCAGGAGCCGATAGAAGTTTTGTTTCTACTGCATTTGCACCATTACTAAACATTGAACCAACCGCATTAGACACTCCATATCACATTGAACTAGCTAACGGTAGTTTAGTTGGCGCCGACACGATCATTCGTGGTTGCACTCTCAATTTTCTCAATCACCCGTTCAATATAGATCTCATGCCAGTAGAACTTGGAAGTTTCGACATTGTCATCGGTATGGATTGGTTATCTCAACATCATGCCAGAATCATCAGTGATGAAAAAGTTGTTCATCTTTCTTATGATGGCGAAACATTGGTCGTTTGCGGAGAGCGCAGTGGGACTAGACTCAGCATCATCTCGTGCATTAAAACAGAGAAATACATAAAGAAGGGTTGTTATGCATTCTTGGCTCATATCTCAGAAAAGAAGTCGGAGGAGAAGCGAGTTGAGGATGTACCAACAGTTAAAGATTTTCCAGAAGTCTTTCCAGAAGACTTACCAGGACTTCCACCTACTCGCCAAGTCGAATTTCAGATTGACTTAGTGCCGGGAGCCTCACCAGTTGCACGAGCACCTTATCGACTTGCACCTTCAGAAATGCAAGAGTTTTCGAACCAATTGCAAGAGCTCTTGGATAAAGGATTCATTAGGCCGAGTTCATCGCCTTGGGGAGCACCAGTTTTGTTTGTAAAGAAGAAAGATGGATCTTTCAGAATGTGCATTGATTATCGAGAGCTAAACAAATTAACGGTGAAGAATTGTTATCCACTTCCCAGGATCGACGATTTGTTTGATCAGTTGCAAGGTTCCAGTTATTACTCCAAGATCGACTTGAGATCGGGTTACCATCAGCTTAAGGTTCGGGAGGGAGATATCCCGAAGACAGCATTCAGAACACGCTATGGCCATTATGAATTTCAGGTAATGCCGTTCGGACTAACCAACGCACCAGCTGTGTTCATGGATCTCATGAACAGGGTGTGCAAGCCATATCTAGATAAGTTTGTGATCGTATTCATTGACGATATCTTGATTTACTCAAGGAGTGAAGAAGAGCACCGAGAACACCTCAGAACGATTTTAGAGCTGCTCAAGAAAGAGAAATTGTACGCCAAATTCTCAAAGTGTGATTTTTGGATCCGCAGAGTACAATTTCTTGGTCACGTCATTGATAGTCAGGGACTACAGGTTGATCCAGCAAAGATTGAGGCAGTTAAAGATTGGGCAACACCAAAAACTCCCACAGAAATTCGTCAATTCTTAGGACTTGCCGGATATTACAGAAGGTTCATTGAAGGTTTTTCCAAGATAGCTAAGCCACTGACCAAGTTGACACAAAAGAACCAGAAGTACGATTGGGGAGAAAAGAAAGAGACTGCTTTTCAGTTATTGAAACCAAAACTTTGCAGCACGCCAATTTTGTCATTGCCAGAAGGGATTGAAAACTTCGTGGTATATTGCGATGCTTCACACAAAGGACTTGGGGCAGTGTTAATGCAAAACGATAAAGTGATAGCTTATGCATCTCGTCAGCTTAAGAAGCATGAGAAGAAATGCACTACTCACGACTTAGAGTTGGGTACCGTGGTTTTCGCACTCAAGATTTGGAGGCATTATCTTTACGGAACAAAGTGTGTAGTATTTACAGACCACAAAAGCTTACAGTACATTCTTGATCAGAAGGAACTTAACATGAGGCAACGTCTTTGGTTGGAACTACTTAGTGATTACGACTGTGAAATCAGATATCACCCAGGAAAAGCCAATTTAGCAGATGCACTCAGTCGGAAAGAGAGACTCAAGCCTTTGAGAGTCAGATCATTGGGAATGACTATCATTTCACCACTACCATCAAAAATCCTCGAGGCCCAAGTCGAGGCACTCAAGGAAGAAAATCTACCAAGTGAAACACTCAAAGGAATGCAAGATAATGCAAACGGTTTAGTAAGGAGATCAGATGGAACATTATGCTTCAAGGATATCACCCAGGAAAAGCCAATGTTGTAGCAGATGCACTCAGTTGGAAAGAGAGACTCAAGCCTTTGAGAGTCAGATCATTGGGAATGACTATCATTTCACCACTACCATCAAAAATCCTCGAGGCCCAAGTCAAGGCATTCAAGGAAGAAAATCTACCAAGTGAAACACTCAAAGGAATGCAAGATAATGCAAACGGTTTAGTAAGGAGATCAGATGGAACATTATGCTTCAAGGATAGAAGCTGGATACCTCTCTATAGTGGAATACGAGAATTGATCATGCACGAATCACACAAGTCGAAGTACTCCATTCATCCAGGTTCTGATAAGATGTATCAGGATCTCAAAAAGCTTTATTGGTGGCCCAATATGAAAGCAGAGGTTGCTACGTATGTCAGTAAATGCCTTACTGGTGCTAAAGTGAAAGCCGAATACCATAAGCCATTAGGATTACTTCAGCAACCAGAGATTCCCCAGTGGAATTGGGAACGCATCACCCAAATGACCCATTAATTCCAAATCAGGAGGTTACGATGCTATTTGGGTAATAGTTGATCGTCTCACCAAATCAGCCCATTTCATTCCAATCAAAGAGACTTATACTATGGATCAGCTTGCCAGACTTTACGTCAAGGAAATAGTCTCAAGGCACGGTGCACCAATTTCCATCATTTTCGACAGAGATAGTCGTTTTACTTCAAATTTTTGGGAATCATTGCAAGATTCATTTGGGTCTAAGTTAGACATGAGTACCGCCTATCATCCTCAGACCGATGGTCAGAGCGAGAGAACGATTCAGACATTGGAAGACATGCTCAGGGCATGTGTCATTGACTTTGGAAATGGTTGGGCTAACCATTTGCCATTGATCGAGTTCTCTTACAATAACAGTTATCATTCGAGCATAAAAGCCGCATCATTCGAGGCACTATACGGTCGTAAGTGCAGGTCCCCAGTTTGTTGGGCCGAAGTTGGTGATGTACAGCTAACTGGTCCAGAGTTGGTCAGAGAAACAACAGAAAAGATAGTTCAGATTAGAGAAAGACTCCAAACAGCCAGAAGCCGACAGAAAAGTTACGCCGATGTTCGACGCAAACCATTAGAATTTCAGGTTGGAGACAAAGTCATGTTGAAGGTCTCGCCTTGGAAGGGCGTGATACGATTCGGGAAACACGGTAAGTTGAACCCGAGATACATTGGGCCATTCAAGATTCTGGAAAGGATCGGGCCGGTAGCGAACAGACTGGAGCTTCCGTCAGAGCTCAGCAATGTACATAACACGTTTCATGTCTCAAACCTCAAGAAATGTCTTTCAAACGAAACACTCGTAATCCTATTGGAAGAAATTCAGATCGATGATAAGCTTAACTTTGTGGAAGAACCAGCAGAAATCATGGACCGAGAGGTCAAACAGTTGAAGCAAAGTCGAATTCCGATCGTCAAAGTTCGCTGGAATTCTCGCAGAGGTCCTGAGTTTACTTAGGAACGGGAAGACCAGATGCGACTCAAATACCCACATCTTTTAACCGAGACCACTCCAGAGACCAACATCAGCTGAATTCAGGGACTGAATTCCTTTTAAGGTGGTCGACTGTCACAACTCGTAATTTCAGGTCATTTTCCAAACCTCGACAATTTACTATTCATGAGTTACTATTCATCAATCACTATTCACCGATCACTATTCATCATTTTACTATTCATCATTTTTGAAGTCAGTTTGAGACTTTGAGAAGTCGTCAAAAATTTTACTATTCACGTGATACTATTCATTCCCGGAGGGAAATTACTATTCATGGGCATCATTCATCATGTCATAAACTTGGTTTACGGGTATTCAAATGCGCGTAACCAGTTAGGTTCAGCTGCGTATTAATGCATCATCAGTAAAAGACACATCATACAGACTAGAGTAGTCTGCATATCATCAGTAACATCATTTCCATATCAGTTCATGCATGGGTTTGTGTGATTTTCATTAACGTATGCTTAATTGTTTAATTAACGTTACCACTCAGTCATTTCTACTAACAATATACCCAATACTCCCGACAATGATCCTAATACATTTTCAAGCTAATTATAATGATATAGAGATTATATTATTACTTTACCCGGTGTTTTTAAACCAATCGCTATATTTTTCGTTTGACGCTTATAACTCCGTCGGTTTATGAAATTTCAATCCGATAATCATTCTAACACCTGATTCTTGCAAGGAACATGATTTTACTTTTTTTACAACTTCGTCGTATCTCATTTCACCTCGTCACGAGTTATTTCTAGTTAACTCGGTACCCGATAACACTCAATGTATGCACTAAACTAGCTAAACTTAAATAAATGGGAGATAAGTCTTGCATTAAAAATCAAATCTATCCCAAATTGCCCACATGTGCCGCCCCCCTAACCCCCCCAATTTAGCTTAATACTTTCAAGAACCATTAATGAATTTTTGGTGATTTATTTCCATCTCCACTAACACTAACACATACACATATACACCCATTAGCTAAAAAAGATCAAAAACCCTCCCATCCCATCTTCCCCATTCGGCCAAGACCAAGAACACACCCATAATCCATAAATTTTTCAAGTTCAAGTCATAATTATACTCCATTTACCTTCCTAGTTATGATTTTGTGATCAAATCTCAAGTTTATTACTCATTTCTTACCAAAACTCATCAAATCATCAAGTAAGTTTCAAGAACATGTTTTGATCATTTTATACTTTCATTTGATTCATATGTTCATGTATTTTCAAGTTATATTAGTTATCCATGCAAGTTATTTATGTTTTACATACCACTTTTGAACATAAACTATCTTAATCAATAGATCTATAAGTTTCACTAATGATCTCATGAAATCCACCAAGGTTGGTGATGTTTAGGACCCCATGACACCCTAAGAAGGTGTATGGTAGGATTTGCGAACTTGTGGAGTTGATTTGAGTTAGTATGATCAAGTGTAGAACCAAGAAAATGAGTTTTTAACAATCTAAAATAGGTTCTGTCCAAAAACGTGTAAACTGGAAAACTCAGTAACTTTTGGTATATTTTGGCCTTCATATTCAGAAAGTTCTTTCAAAAACGAAACCGTGGCCGCAAGAATCACTAAAAACCGACTTATAACGAAGGAGATATGATTTTTCAAAGTTAAACGACGAAAACTAATTTTCTGAAAATTTAGTTGCAGATCGCTGAGATTCAAAGGACAAAACGAGGCGTAAGACGTGATCTAGACAACCCAACCTACTGAGATTATGTTAGTTCATGTTTATACGAAGCCGTGGATGTAAAGAACGTAGAAAACGAGCTTGTAACGGCCGAGTTATTCACGTTTGAAGCCCGACGTACCATATTCATTTTGACAGCCCACTAATAGAAAGTGTTTTAAGTATAAAAACTAGTGTTTTTGCGAAACATAACATTGATAGCCGATTTTCTAATTGATCGAGGCGTGTACAATTGAAAGTTAAATGAAACGACATTTATACATTGTTACAAGGTTTTCAAAAACGTCAAGTTTGATCAACTAACACGTAACGTGCAGTATTGCGCGACTAGTTTCACGAAGCCATTTTGAGCATATTTTCACAAGTTAAGGAAATTATTAAATTGCGATGAAAACGCTACATTTTGCCGATAGAACACCAAACAAGGATCATGGAGTACCGTTTCAACATATTTATACGAAAAGTAGTTTATAACTTAACGAGACGTCAAAAGTGTATTTTTCGTCGATAAAGTTATTTTCAAAACTAACAAGCGGTATCGTTAACATACGTAATTGCATGTGTTGCATTGTATCATTGCTTACATTGGATCACATCATTCATAATAGGTCGCGGTTAGAGACCGAGCTTTATTTCATCACATCCATCATTGTCATTGTTGCTATATCATATCAGGTGAGTTTTCATAGCCCCGTTTTAAATTGTTTATTGATTTCTAAACTCTCGGGGGAGAATACATTGCACCATTTTTATATGCGGACCAAAGTATACAAACTCATTACATTGCTTAAGTTACATCATTACCCAAATTAAAGTCCCCTTTATTATCATGAACCGTTAATTGTTAGCAAGCGAGAGTGAGTGAATAGATCTATTGAGGGTGACTCCTCCGTTCGGGTTGGTAGCGCCAACTTGTCAAACGAACACATTTCATTTCCATCATATTAGAATGATTGGCAAACACTCAGTTGCGGCATTTCATTCAGTCTAGCTTCGGGGTCATGAGTTTAAGAGCTAATGTATCTTTTTTATGTGGCATTGTTTTGTCATACACTTTATACTTGTGGTATCCGTACAACATTTCATTTACATAAACCTATGATCTCACCAACATTTTTGTTGACCATTTTTAGCAATGTATTTTCAGGTAATTAAGGTATCGCATGTTGGCTTGCATATGGACATCATGGAGTCGCGGAGTCGACGCGTCTCACTTTATATTTTATGCACTTATCCATCGTTTGAATTGTATGAACTTGTTTTCTGAAAACTTGTTTCACCTTTTGGGACCTAGCTTTGTAACTCTGAATGTTTTTAAATAATCAAACGATGTATTTTCTAAACGACACTTTAGGTCGTTCAATATAACTGCAACTTTGGTGCTATGACCAGTCGTGCCCCTGAATGACTCATTCCGCTGCAAGTCACGAAATTTGGGGGTGTGACACACAACGAGTACACATGATGGACTTTATACTTCTTCTGAATAGAAGTTATTCCGGGAAGACAAATGTCATAACCGCAGAGAAAATCAGTGTTTTAACTCGTGCCTTCTGGTGTATTATTCCAACTACGTGGGGGAAGAGATGTAAGAAACAGTTTCTGATGATAAAAGAGGTTCACAATGGCAATTTCCTGAAGGGAGAAAAGGGGATTTTCGGGTCTTAATTGATCTTGATGTTACGTTTTCGACTTCATTAACGGGATTGCGTGTGTACTTCTGGTTTTCGATCTTCATACAATGAGATTGATTGCATCAATTCAACTACTTGGGGGAAGTGGACTCTGGATACTTTTGGTATGCATTACTTCAGACTTCAGCGGGAAAAATGTGAGAAGAATTATTCAAGTGTGAGATGATACACTGCTGATCTATTTGATGATCCCCCGCACGGAGAATCACGATGATTATTCTTAAAAGGAGCAGCAATATTTGATGTGGTTTGCTACGATTTCCGTTGTATGCTTACCTTATGTAAGCTTGAAAGAGAGCTTTGAAACTGCTCAAAATAAGATTTTCGGTTTGGGGGGATGCTATCAAAGCTTCACAATTGAGAAGGCTCAAGTTCAGAGGATTATTCAGGAGCCTCGAAAGCTTTGGTGGTGAAAGTTTAAGAGATGTTGACTACTGACTTCTACAACGTACATAACGATATCCTTATTTCGGTATTCATGTCAACATTTTCTTAAATTGAATAATATACTTTGTACATATCTTATACCAAAATGTAAATAGAAAATTATAAAACCAACAAAATGTAAATAGAAAAACTTAAACACATAAAACCATAAAAATCAGAAAATTAGAAAATACCAAAAATAATTCCTCTAGGCATGGCTTCTGTTTATCGATAACATTTACGGTCCTAAAAATGTCATTCAATAATGACACGGGTCTTTAAATGAAGTTCGAGCAGAAGTTCAAAAAGTTTTCAAAACATGCCTAAATGGCTTGCTATTACTTCAGATATGCAACCCGGTTTTTCAAAATGAGGAAAGCACGTCGACAAAAAGACGGCTGTTCCTAACAACGGGTGAATTTCACCCGGGCATGGATTACTTCATATCCGTGCATCACTGATTTAATGTACGTTTTAGAGCATCATTTCTCGTGTAAGAAGAGAAGTCTTCTTTACATCACAAACTCTCTCTCGTCTATGATTCTTCAGGAGAGTTTTGGTGTTTCACAAGGTGGTAACTGGACTCAAATTTTCACAAATACATGACGCTCAATTCAATGACTACAACTCTTTAACTAGAAAACGGGTCATTAATTGAGGGGGAGAGTATTTTTTTTCAAAATTTCTGACACCTTTTTAAACTTTGTGCAACATCAGTAGTGATCAGTAGTATGCTCCGTTATCAGCCCATATTAAACCTGACCACATTTTCTCCCATATTTTCTAAACTTATTTAAATCAATTGGGATCACAAATCTCAAAAGGTTTGAAATTTTTGATTGGGGGAGAGAATGTAATTTAAATATGCAATCTAATAAAAATGTGATGGTTTGGACCTAAATGTAAGCTCTCCCATATGTGCTAAACTCTTTCGTATATCGATGCACATATTGAGGGGGAGCAAATGGTGTGTGATAGCAAAATGGATGTGGCATCTCATGTGAGCGCGACTCAGACTTCACCAATGAATTGACGAAACAAAAACTGTCATTAATCGAAAGGACATGTCCTGGCCGGGTAATAATTTCACGCTGGTCTAACCAGTGATGTAAGCGTGTCTCGAAGAGGATGTGTCTGAGTAGAGTGTACCGTTTCGAGAAACTTTCTGTGGACTTGACCAGGCCGGGTAATAATTTCAAGCTAGTCTAACTAATGATGTAAACGTGTCTCGAATTGGTCATGTTCATTGAAAGTGGATCAATTCAAAAAGTGCGAACTCCACCCAACATGTGCAAATTTATAATAAAATCATCCAAGCGCATGTTAAGGGGGAGCATTTAAAAAGTATAAAACTCTCAAAGTGTTAGCAAAATGTGTTTCATAATCATAAACACTTTGAGAGATTTTTTCAAGGATTTAGTTAACGGCAACATAGGATAGTCATGAAGTTATAAGGTGGCTAAGGTAAGGAAAACCGTCCTATGATCCGCCAGAGCCGGAGGGATCTACACAAGGACAATACCAAATAGTTAGTATTAGAAAGTCCTTAGCTATGATTATGGAAAAAAAGAGTAATATGAGAAAGGAGAAAGAAGGGGTTGAAGAATTAAAAAGAAAAGTAATGTGAAAGGGTGAAAATAAATAGCCCTCCAATTATTCAACCTTAGGGCAGAAATCGGGTTCAATTCATATGCTACTGGTTGTTACTAAGGTGACGCCGGTATTGAAGACAAGACGTCATGGACCCAGTGACGCACTGCACTAAACCCTCTAAGCCACTCAAGTTCTCTTAAAGGACTTATTTCATTCTCACGGGGAACCCTGCATAATCTATCGACCGCTCATTACGAGTTATGTTGATATTGAAACAGGAGACACCGCTCCAGTCTCCGACTACCAAAAATGCACTTATCGAGTCTAGAGCCACGAGATGCATCATAAGATCTCATAGGAACACGTGTTACTTCTAAACTGGTTGTCCAACATTAATGACACCAGTTGTAAACTTATGAGTCTTACGCAGATCTTAGCAATCTGCCAGAACATTTGTGAGGGAATTTACAAGTGAAATTCTCAGTGATTGAATGGAAATTCCTACCAGGGTCAACATCAAACAGCCCTGAAAGTAGGTCACTTCGGTAATTCCTTGTGGATTACGCTTAGTGGTCGCGGCGGTTTCAAACGGTCTACAGTCGTGGAGTGAACTCCAGCGACTCACCTAATCGTTGATCTACCTCGGTAGATCTTGTAAGCCCTCTCGGGGGTATCCGATTCAGGAACGGCCTTGGTAAGGATTAGAAAAAGTTTTCACACTATGCTGTTAACAATCTCGAAGTCCGAACCTGTAAGTACCGGAAGTTTCATTGCTAACTGTCGTATGCAGGAATCCCTGGCGGTTGTAGCTAATTGCAGAAAAGATGCCGATCCATCACCACATGCTCACACTTCACCATCATAATCAAAGAAATCATGATAATAGAGAGACCTTCAACGCTGTTTTCGCAACTCTGATGCTAAAAATCATGATCCAGAAAAGTTTGAGCATGTCGGTCCAAAGATCACAACGTCACATGGAGACGATACTGCAAAACGATGACTTGAAGACGTAAGTTGGATGATGACCTCAAAGAAGCCTCAAAGATCATCCAAGACAAAAATACAGTCATCAAAAGTTCACTACTGAAGGCACAACGATTGAAGATTTAGAAGAATCAAAGACTACGAGCTAGGAACTATAATCTATGTAATAGAATGCTAAAATTCAAAATGTAATTTCCGGGGTGACCTCCGGGAGATTGTTAGGAATATAAATATTCAAGTGAAAGACTCGGTCACCCCGAGTATGGTTTATCATTAAGTAGCTCGTAGATTTATTAATATTAGTTTAGTTATGTTAGTTCAATCTAACATATTCACATTTCTCTCTCAAGGTTCCCATTCTCATCTCACTCTCTCTCTAAATTCGGATCAAAACCACAATATCCATACATGTTATGTTTTATTATTACTTACAATCAAAAATAAGCATATGGGTGAACAATAATATATAAGAAAGGCAATAACAAAGGCTATACCCCGTCCCTCAGCATCTTTTTGTGCCGCCCGGTAACCGGGATGTTCCCAGTTAGAAGAAAGTCCCACAGCGTAAAGGAAACCCGGAGGAATCTAAATCAACTTAATCACATTTGCAGCTAACCGATCGGCATCAACCACATTAAATTCTCCTTTCGGAAAGGGATCCGAAATATCAGAGTCGTGATGCCTCCAAGGCATCGCAAAGGGAATGGCTCGCCTGTCTATCAAAAAGAAATTGTGCTTCCAACCCTTCAGACCAGTTAGGATCTCTTTAAAACAAACCCTCTTATCCCTCCCACCCCTCTTCTCAAAAGAGAACCAGTGACCTTGCTTGCTGAGCTTGTAGAAGGCTCGGAAGAGAGAAGTGGTGGGGTTGATATGCAGGCTCCGGCTATATACTTCAAAAAGGGTTGCACGGTGCAAACCCAACGGAACCAGCTGTGAGATATGAACCTTGTAATATCAAATAACATCTAACAAAAAAGTGAAGAAAGTGACACTGAGACCACCCTCATAAAAATACTCTAGATACAGACCTATTGCGTCATCCGAAAGTTCGTCCATAGTCATACCTTTCGGGGGCAGTCTCGCATGTAGGTCCACTGGTATACCAAATTCCAGTGCCGCTAAAGTCACCGCCGTTTCGTCCATCTTGGAGGAATATTTCTGAATATCAAACTTGGGAAGAAATTCCCCAACTTCTTGAGCATCTTCTTCATGAATTGTAGCGGGAGAATCCGACATAGCCTGGCCGAGGGAGAATGGGATATAGCCGAACAGCAAAAATACAAAGTATGAGTGATGCGGAACGTACCTCTCGAGACGAATGACTTATGTAGAAACCGCTCGGATTGATTCACAAAGATCGTTCGGGAAAATATTACCGGAAGGCGTCTCAGAATAAAGTGAAGAATTACGGTGGTAAAAAATGATACAAATGACGCTATTTATAGGTGAAAAGAAGGAGCGCGAAGCATCCTACGATTACAGTAAAAAAAAAAGAAAAAAAATAAGAAAGAAAAAAAATGGCGGCGCTCCTTAAAACGAAGCCATAATGAGTTTTGGCAGGTTGTACATGGCCCCCGACATACTCAAGCCTAACGGATTAAGCCCTTCGGAAATATCAAAATAGAATTCTAATTTTTCACAAAGTATCACACTATCGGCTTAACCGATACTATGATACTGGGGGGGACATGTTAGCGTATGTGTCCGGACGGCCTATCTTGTCCGGACGTCCGGACGACATGGAACCCTTCGGAAGAAGGCTCGGAGAGTACCTAGCTCATCCGGCTAGGGTAATCTCAAGCAATGGGACAGGTGGCATTATCTTTTGGATAGATGGCAACAGCAGACGCTGCCGTCGCCGCCCCAGGATTTACGGGATTGTGTCTGCGACACGTATCCGGAAAATCCGCCGCCGCCGTTTCAAGTACTATAGCTGGGTAGTATAAATACCCAGCTCATTTACCACTCTCAACAAACTTTTACCTTTCACATTTACTCTCAATTACTGTTTAAGTCTTTCGGATTACCCCATACTTATCCTCACGCCGGAGCTTGGTCCTGGGAATAACACCCGGGGCGAGCCTAACGTGAGTGTCTCTTGTGTGTAGGTACTTTGGAACCTCGGCAAGACCTTGTCCGGAAGATCTGACTCCATCACCGAAGGAGTTGCAGGTTTTTACTTCAACATAGAGACAACTCAAAAGCTTCTTTTGAAGTGAAATTATAATGTTGAAGTTGTGGGTCCATTATCATCTATGTAGTTAATCTCGGCGATATCTCGCCGATATCTCATCGATATCTCGGATCTCGGCCTTAGAAATAATCTCAGTTCAAAATCTCGGCCCCAAATCTCGGAGCCGATATTATCGGCGAGATTGGCCGAGATTTTAATATCGGCGAGATTTCTGAGATTTTGCCGAGATTTCTGGGCATGCCGCGTTCCACGTTCCGTTTCTGATATTGGGATTTTCAGGGTGATGGTGTTTTCCGGTGAAGCTTTGAGGAGTAATATAAGATACGATGTTTGTGGACTACATTTTTTGTGGAGTAATAAGGAGGAAAGTGTTTGATTTGTGAGATGAAGAAGTTCGGATGTAAAAGATGAGATACGTAGTAAGATGTAAAAGATGGGGGCGTGTGTATTTGGAGAAATATTAGGGTTATGTCTTTTATTGTTAAAACATTAGGTTTTTTTTTTTTTTTTTTTTTTTCTTTTTTTTCTTTTTGAGCACTTTTTTTCTTGGGCTCAATTAATAAGTTACATAAATGGCCCAACTTAAATTATTCAATTGGACTCAAAAATATTTAAGTGGACTCAAACATACAATTAAATGCATACATAATATAAATTTTGCAACATTTGTATAAAATATATATTTAAAAAATAAAATTTAATAATAAAATTAATAAGAGCCTATAAGTATGTATAAAAAATATATAAATACTTATTAAAAATATAAAAACCGATATCTCACCGCGATAACCGCTATTTCAAATCTCGGTCCTTGAACGATATTTGATTTTTGACCGAGATAACTACATAGATTATTGTTCCCAGATTTACCTCATCTTCGAGTAATGGAATAGCCCATTTCGCCAAATTTTGCTTTCCCTCAGCTCTGGTCACGTCGTACACCGTCAACCCCGTGAGTATCTCAAGCAGTACCACTCCAAAAGCGCATATCTCACTCTTCACCCACAAACCTGCCAAATTATTGTATCGTTTCAAATCCATTGACAACGTGTAGGGTAACCCATATATGATCATGTGCATCAAGAATAGAATTATAAATTTCCGCTAAGAACAGAACATATAAAGCATCAGTGCACTCAGACACTTCATAAAGGTTACCTTCAGAATTTGTTACTTGGTGGTGACTACCAACTAACCACTCAGGAGCAGCATAAAATGCATCAGTGTGGAAAGAGTATGAACCAAGAGCCACAAAGGACTTTTCCACTTCAAAATTTGAAAGACGGGCATTATATTGCTGAAAGGTATAGAAAAGAAATAAAACCGGATGTTATGTTAAGATGTAAATTAAACTACAAAGATATCAAAGGGCGGCAGTCTAATTTACCGAGTCCACCAAAATATGAGCGGTCTTAAACTGACTATAGGCTTGATGATTCCTCTGGTGCAAGAAAGAGAGGCCTTGAGCTGCTCCTATTGCTATTTTCAGTCGTGCAATCCAAGGAGGTGAAGTTGTGCCTGGATCTACATACACCGTAACATATATGTCATGTCTCGAAGACTAAAGACAGCCTATTTGTACAGGATTGTGACTGCATGACTCAAAGTCAGGGTCACAAATTTTTGTATCGGAGATATTGGAAAGTGACTGTTCAACGCGAGGTTTGAAAACATGTATCTATTTTATGAGATGAAAGTACTAAAATTCATCAGTTACAACTAGAAGATACTTGTACCTCCAAAAAGTAGTTTATCCAAACTTACGTCCGCCCTTAGCTCGTAAACAAAAAGCAGTTCTTGCTCATTCAAGCAAAATCCAAAGAACTTTACAAGGTTGGGATAATTAAATTATTCAGGTTTAAGATCCAGCTGCACGCCCAAACTGCAAGATGCTATGAGTTACTTATACGCTACAATAGATGGATTCATGTATATGAACATAGACGCTGAGTATGTACTAACAGAAAACATAAACAATGTATAATGCTCACTCTTATCTTATCATTCATAAGTATTGTACCACAATATCATTTCTTGGGGGGGGGGTCAATTGCAAAGTACCTATGATGTTCTAATATGCCTCTTTCTAACGTATTCGGCAAACCAACACCATACTCTGTAGGGGCATATGTCTTTTCATCAATCCAACCTTTGTAAATGGTTTCGGGTAAAACTGTGGAATGCTCCTCGTGTTTAAAATCATTTGTTGCGCTTAGGAGTTCAGTGTATGTGAAATTTCCTAGACTCTGGTTGACATCACCTCCGTCTTGCCTGCGAAAAAATATTTTACCCTATTAACGAACCTTCCTTCATCAACACTAGAATCGGAACTTTCTCTTTCTTGTAAAAGAATAGACTCAAGCTTGACAACAACCTCCGCCATGGTAGGGCGGCGTTTTGGTTGATTATGTAGGCACTGGCCTGCTATGTTTGCAAAATCTTTCAAGCATTTCTTTGAGATTTGTCCAATCAGTCTAGAGTCAATAATCTGATTAAGTTTTCCCTCTTTGATCTGATCTTGAGCCCAAACTGCTAAACTCCATTGCTCTTCATCAAGGGTTGAATCTACGGCTTGCCTCCCGGACAATGCCTCAAACAGTACAACCCCAAAGGCATAAACATCGGATTTTCTTGTCAATTTTCCACTATAGAAATAACATGGATCCATATATCCAAATGTTCCTTTGACACCAGTGCTCACAAAAGTTCGTGTCTGATTTATAGGACCAACTTTGGCTGGTCCAAAGTCTGAAATTTTAGCAGCAAAGTTTGCATCCAACAAAATGTTGGAGGACTTCACATCGCGGTGTATCACTCCATGCTGAGTTGATGTACTCGTGTGGAGGTAATCTAGTCCGCGAGCCGCGCCTAAGCATATCTTTAGTCTCTGTAACCATGATAAGTCAGTATAATCTTTTTGTAGATGATCTTCAAGGGTCCCATTGGGCATAAACTCATAAATTAGGCACATCTCTTTGCCTTCATCACAATAACCAATTAGCGACATAAGATTACCATGCCTTAGCTTAGAAAGGACCTTAACTTCAGCCTTGAATTCTCGTGCTCCTTGGTTGGATGTGATATGCAATCGTTTAATTGCAACTTCGTTTACTGGCCCGATCTTGGAGGGACATTTATACACCTTTCCGAATCCCCCACGGCCAATGACTAATGCCTCGTCGTCAAAGTTGTTGGTTGCCAATAAAATCTCAGCAAGTGTAAAACTTTGTCATGTTTGATCTGGCAGTATGAATGATGAGTCTGTATTTGCAGGTAACATCTTGCTTGCTTGCTTGGCTTGGCTTGGCCGGGCCTTTGAATCTGCAATTGGGCGGGTCTTTGCCTACAAGTCAACGGATGCTATTGGCTGAGTCTTGCGTCTAGCAATTGGGCTGGTCTTTGCTATTGGCGGTGGTGTGGCCCGAGGTCGTGTGGCTGGAGGTCTGTCGGGTTTAACGGTGGGGTGGTGATGCGTGGTTTTGCGACCTTACAACAGGTTTTACCTCTCAAGGGATCTTGAGAAGTTTGCAATCCTCACCAGGCAGTGTACCTGACCGATGTAGTATAGTGAAGTGGCAAGTACCGAAGGATTGATCGTTCAACTCAAAGAATAGTGTTCGTTAGGATTGAAATTTATCTACTAGGTCTAGAGGTGAAGGATGATTCTTTTTGTATTTTTATATTTTATGAAAAGCAAATAAAATCTCTGGTTTTGGAAGAAGGGGCGGAATTAGTTGCTAATCAACTAACCCAAAAGCTACTAATTAAACTAATGTGCAGGAAAGTAAACTAGGGTTCTACAAGGGAAGTGAAGCATGTCTACCTATGATATATTACTCCTTGCTAGCTATCTAATTCTACCTATTGAATTGTCACACCTTGTTTTAATTGACGGGTTGTATTCCTTAATACCATTCGTGGGGGTGTGTACGAACTTCCCCAACTCTATAAGCTCCTACTTCACACCTATGTCGAGCCGGCTAAGAAGCTCCTAACATGGGATCACTAGAATTCGCTCATGCATTAAATACAACCATATAACCTTAGTACACCTTTTTTCATGTTTCTTAAGACGTTCAAGCAAGTTACCGTATAGGAGGTTAGCCAGTTTTCTTAAGCCTAACATCGATATCATCCAATCATACAAGAGACAATAGGAAACAAGAATTATAAGCTAAACCAATTAGATCTATTGAAGTTGTCACGCCCTAATTGATGGAGATGGACACACACATCAACAAGAAATCAATAAGATCTAATTAGTTATACACAAGTTTCACACAATCATAGGTAAACACTAGGTGATTTAGTAAAACATAATCAATGAAGAACAAGCAACAATAATAATGGAAGACATAATTAAGATAGAATCAACACACCATTACAAGATATTTATGGAGTGATTAAGACCTTCTAAGTTGCTGGAAAAACACCTACCTAAACCCTAGAATCGGACTTAGGGTTTAGGGCCTACAAATAATGAAGTTATAAGGTTATATTTATAGGTAATTTTCTGTCGGCCTGATCTGACGGCGTCAGCCCATACACTTGACGGCGTTAGATCCCCTTTTTCACCAAATTATAGATTTCTTCGTCCCGAATCCGTGGCCTTTTGAATCACCTAAATCCGAGTTCGTATGAGGATTTTATGGCCAAAACAGTAACAGCTACTCCGCGCGCGAGTTGTGATTGTCTTGATTAACTTGTGGCGGTTTCACTAAGGTTCCTTCTCGTGTAAGAATACTTTGACGCCGTCACTCTATATCGTCTGACGTCGTCAGGTCTATGATCCTGACGCCGTCACCTTCAAAAATCCTCTGGCCCGTCTCTCTTTAACTTAACACTTGACGGCCTACATCCATTAACACGTGACGCCGTCACCCTTTAATTCCACAAAACCTTCTGGCGCGTCACGTGTAAATTCAAATTCATCCTTTTGCCAGTACGTGACGCCGTCACCTACAAAGCGTGACGCCGTCAAGCTCTGTTTCCAGCTTGATTTTGGAGACTTTGCCGTTTTCTTCACTTTTCACTCCAAAAACGTCCAAAATGCTTCCTTTTCCAGATTTCTTCTCCAAAGTACCTAAAATGACAAAAGGAACGATTTAGGGCAATATTTGATCAAATAATCACGAATTAGGGCTTAAATGACCCCCTAAAAGCGGTACACTTTTCGCTTCATCAAATATCCCTACACTTGGGATTTGCTTGTCCTCAAGCAAATTAGCTTTTCCACCAATTGAAATACAAGTTAGGGGTCATTTAACATTAATATAAAAGTAATTACAAAAAATGATCATTCCACCTTGGTCAAAATAAGCACGGAAATTATACACTAGCACCTCACAATAAGTGTTTGGATACTCTCATCCCTCGGGTGTTGTAAATTTATATATCATAAATGGAAATGGAAGAATATCGCTCACTACCTATCATAGAAAATAGATTACCATAGGCTTGGGAAAGGATCACGCCTCTACCACTTTTGGCGTAAGCACCTAGGATAAACTATCAAAGAGGTCTTTACAAAGGGTTATAACGTTAGGTTTAGGGGTAAGGAGAACACGGTTTGTTGGATAAAGGATATTTTTACTGGTGGCAAGTCAATCATCTTGGTCAATTACATGTAGAATGAGGCGTTGCTAAGCCAAGACTCGACTCAACTTAAACTAATCACGAACTAATAAACATAAAACAAAACAAAACATAAATAAAAGATAGAGGCGGATGGTAGTCCGTATGCTTTTTCTTCACTTTTTTTTTTTTTTTCTTTTTTTTTTTTTTTTTTTTTAACACTCTTGCCCTACCATCCAAAATGATACATCACTAGGGATTCTTTGTACCATCCCTACACTTGAAATTTTACATACTTTACATAAAATTATTCTAATGACTCGAATCAAGATAATCGAAACATTTGGAGTACTTTAAAATATTAATGTACATATGGGGGTAATAAATGATGTTCTTCCCTATTACTCCATTACACTAGTACTTTACCCATAAGTCCCAATCGTCCCAAAACAATATGTACAAGGATATGACTCGACTTAGCAACCATGTAATCAATTAGATAACTAACTAAGGGTTTAAACAAATGTTGTCACAATAATGCACTAAAGATGAGTGCACACAAGGTAGGCTAAGGCGATTTGGGTGTACATTTAAGTGGGGTGTAAACAAATTCTTCCTTTAAGTAAAATGCTTAAAGGTCGAAACGAAAAGATAGGCTCTGAGGGGTGTACTAGGGTATCGTGTACCAAAAATGGGTACAACGCAAAGGGTGTGGGAGAATTACTTGACCAATGTAGCCAAAGTAATTATAATAAAAACACAGGTGTAAAACAATGGGTTAATCCTAATGCCTCTTATCATGTAGTCAATCCTAACTATACGAATGTAGTCTCACTAGCGGTCTCGGTATGCATCACAAATGCAAGTTCTAGAATCTATAAACTACCGGTACACTCATAAGCACCAACAATGAGTGCTTTTTCCTAAAGATCTAAAGGCGAACCTCACATATTTGGGGTGGAAATTTTTGAGTGGTATGGTTTTTTGTGCTAGTCATACAATTCCCTATCCATGAGACGCTTATTAAAATCAAAGTTTCACTCCTATATGTTGTAAAAAAATTTAAATTTGGTGCTAAAATTGCCCTAACCAATATTTCTCTTGGCTTTATTACACATTCACTATTAAACAAAACAAAAATCAAGCGAAGTTGTAGTTTCTAAGGCATCCTAATTTACCCTCCCTACACTTAATCCGAACATTGTCCCCAATGTTCTAGACAAAAGATGTAAAAGTAAAAATAAATGAGAATGGAAGAAACTAATACTCCCCTGATTCGCTCAGTAAGGATGATGTGATAATATGGTTAAATCTCCCTCCAAGAGAATGAACATGATAAGCTTCACTCCAGAAATATAATCATCCTCTTGATGTGTTGCACGTACATCTTCTTATCCAATAATACCTGTAACCAACAAACACAAAAACCAAAGCATCAAACCGAACAAAGAAAAACCACAACTAGATGTATTTCCAGACTTAGAAATAAAAACAAAACAAAGCAATAAAAGGATAGGATACTTGCGGGATGACTTACAAATAGGAACTCATAAAACATGTCCACAAGTATTGACACACAAACAAGATAGTATATATGCTAATCATAAATTGTGAATTTTTTCATGTTCGAATTTCGTTCTTTTTAACAAAATATAAGCTTCCCTACACTTATCTTTTTGTAAAATACCTTTATATGCAATTAAGACGAGGTTAAAAACAAGATAAAGCATTTTCACAAATTATTCGAAACATGAAAATTAAACAATTATGATTAAGCATATATGACACAAACAAACAAATAAAATAAAAACATCAAACAATTAAACAAATAAAGCTTGGGTTGCCTCCCAAGAAGCGCTTGTTTTTGTTCGAGTCACGAGCCTGACTCTACCCTTATTTAACAAAAATAGGGGAGGTTTTCCCTACACTTAGGATTAAGTGCGGGTGAAGGTAGCGATACACACCCTTAGGGTGGAAATATGCCACGTGAGGTGAAGGGGGTGAGTGAATGGCTTCCTTCATCCTAAAACTACCCGAATAATAAGGGTTGATGGGTGGGTCGGTTCCTCTTTTGTCTCCTAGATGTAAATCTAAGGAGGGAAAGTTGTGTAAAGGTTGAGGTTCCGGTTCATCAACACTAGGAAATTCCCTAGAACTAAGAGTAAGGTCATCACTAAAAGTGTTCAAACCTATATCCTCTAGTTGTGCTTGGTCCAAGGGTTCTACCTCCATTAGGATTCCTAAAGTCACTTCTACTTCTTCCGGGTAAGTCACGGGCGGTGTGTGTGCCTCAAATGATGGTAGGACTTGTGGGGTATTTAGCGGGCTTATGTTACTTACCTCATCATTCCTTGTGTCAAGATCACCTATGTGTTCATCCTGTATTATGGTAGTGCCTAACCATGACATGCAACTAGGTGGCTCAACTCTACCCTCATCCCCAAACAAACATGTTTCATGATCCTTGAAATTTGTGGTCAATTGACTTGTACTAACGTTTGTTGGGTTGTCTACTCTATAATAATATTGGGCACAATCTTCTATGGTATCCCATGCTTCTTCAGCATTTAATTCCCTAAGGTCCCTATTGGCAAAATCGTTAATGCACATTTGGTCATATCGGTCGACACGATCGTAAAAGATTTGGGTTAGGGATGCTAAATCGAAGCTATGATGAGGGACTATTCGGAGTAAGTTTTTAAAACGAGTCCATGCATCATATATGGGTTCATCTCGATATTGGTTGAACATCAAGATGTCATTAGGGGCAAATGGATTTCGTGGTCGGTAGTATGGTGGGTTCGCGTACTCCATATTGGTGAACGGAAGAGTCAATGGAAAGGTTTTTACGAACAAAGACACAAAGAAAAGATAGACTACTAGAAAGCTAATAAAAAGAAAATAAAAATCTCACTAGATAGGAATCTAATGAGTAGACCAAATAAAAATAAATTTCAACCTAAGCAATAACTACTCCCCGGGCTGCGGCGCCAAAAACTTGATGCGTGGTTTTGCGACCTTACAACAGGTTTTACCTCTCAAGGGATCTTGAGAAGTTTGCAATCCCCACCAGGCAGTGTACCTGACCGATGTAGTATAGTGAAGTGGCAAGTACCGGGGGATTGATCGTTCAACTCAAAGAATAGTGTTCGTTAGGATTGAAATTTATCTACTAGGTCTAGAGGTGAGGGATGATTCTTTTTGTATTTTTATATTTTATGAAAAGCAAGTAAAATCTCTGGTTTTGGAAGAAGGGGCGGAATTAGTTGCTAATCAACTAACCCAAAAGCTACTAATTAAACTAATGTGCAGGAAAGTAAACTAGGGTTCTACAAGGGAAGTGAAGCATGTCTACCTATGATATATTACTCCTTGCTAGCTATCCAATTCTACCTATTGAATTATCATACCTTGTTTTAATTGACGGGTTGTATTCCTTAATACCATTCGTGGGGGTGTGTACGAACTTCCCCAACTCTATAAGCTCCTACTTCACACCTATGTCGAGCCGGCTAAGAAGCTCCTAACATGGGATCACTAGAATTTGCTCATGCATTAAATACAACCATATAACCTTAGTACACCTTGGTTCATGTTTCTTAAGACGTTCAAGCAAGTTACCGTATAGGAGGTTAGCCAGTTTTCTTAAGCCTAACATCGATATCATCCAATCATACAAGAGACAATAGGAAACAAGAATTATAAGCTAAACCAATTAGATCTATTGAAGTTGTCATGCCCTAATTGATGGAGATGGACACACACATCAACAAGAAATCAATAAGATCTAATTAGTTATACACAAGTTTCACACAATCATAGGTAAACACTAGGTGATTTAGTAAAACATAATCAATGAAGAACAAGCAACAATAATAATGGAAGACATAATTAAGATAGAATCAACACACCATTACAAGATATTTATGGAGTGATTAAGACCTTCTAAGTTGCTGGAAAAACACCTACCTAAACCCTAGAATCGGACTTAGGGTTTAGGGCCTACAAATAATGAAGTTATAAGGTTATATTTATAGGTAACTTTCTGTCGGCCCGATCTGACGGCGTCAGCCCATACACTTGACGGCATCAGATCCCCTTTTTCACCAAATTGTAGATTTCTTCGTCCCGAATCCGTGGCCTTTTGAATCACCTAAATCCGAGTTCGTATGAGGATTTTATGGCCAAAACAGTAACAGCTACTCCGCGCGCGAGTTGTGATTGTCTTGATTAACTTGTGGCGGTTTCACTAAGGTTCCTTCTCGTGTAAGAATAATTTGACGCCGTCACTCTATATCATCTGACGTCGTCAGGTCTATGATCCTGACGCCGTCACCTTCAAAAATCCTCTGGCCCGTCTCTCTTTAACTTAACACTTGACGGCCTACATCCATTAACACGTGACGTCATCACCCTTTAATTCCACAAAACCTTCTGGCGCGTCACGTGTAAATTCAAATTCATCCTTTTGCCAGTACGTGACGCCGTCACCTACAAAGCGTGACGCCGTCAAGCTCTGTTTCCAGCTTGATTTTGGAGACTTTGCCGTTTTCTTCACTTTTCGCTCCAAAAACGTCCAAAATGCTTCCTTTTCCAGATTTCTTCTCCAAAGTACCTAAAATGACAAAAGGAACGATTTAGGGCAATATTTGATCAAATAATCACGAATTAGGGCTTAAATGACCCCTTAAAAGCGGTACACTTTTCGCTTCATCAGGTGGCAGCGGTGGTTGTTGGATGGTGATGGTTGTAGTGGTTGTTGAAGAATGATGGTAATTAAGATCCGGGTTTTTTTTATAGTTTGTACATTAGCCGGAATTCGCACACCGTCGTTAGCACATCTGTTTGATTGGGATTGTACTTCTTGTTTGGACATGTGTCAACAAATTAGTGTGATCGAATGTTCGCACATAACCGTTTAGAGAATGGGTGTTGTTTTTGTACATTTTTTTGAAAAAAGACAAATTTTTATCCTATTTTCACAATTAACATAAAAAAGAATGTGAGATGGACATTTGTTTAGTCCCACGTCACTAAATACTTCTAAACACTTTAAATACTTTAGGGTACTAGGAGTGGACGCCGGTATGGGTGAATTTATGCCCTATACCGGCGGTAACACCGCCGCCGACCCCAAATTCATGGCCAAAATTTATGAAGGACGGTAATATACACCGGTGATGATGAATTTGCAATATGACCATTGCTACCCGAATTCAAACAAAAAAATTAGCCGTTTCTCCTTCTTCTTAACATCATTTTTTTTAATAACCTCATCATCTTCTTCTTTTTAACATCTTCACCATTTTGTTCACCTTTCATCTCAGTTTTTAATTTATACTACCGATCTATCTCCCCACTGTTGATCTCAACCATCCACGTGTATGAGGGTTTAGGAAAAATTAGATGATGTCATCGAAGAGTGGATCGAAGTCGAATGGGTATAAGAGAGTGTATGAGGGTTTAGGAAAAATGAATGAAGGTTCAGATGATGTTAAGATGTGGTCGATGAGATGAAGTTTTTTTTTTTTTTTTTTTTTTTTTTTTTTTTTTTTTTTTTTTTTTTAAATGGAGGATGTCTGTGATTGTGATTGAGAGAGATTGTGATGATAGGAGTAATAAAGAAGTGGAAAACA
Organism: Artemisia tridentata subsp. tridentata; assembly: GCA_021014915.2. Taxonomy (NCBI): domain Eukaryota; kingdom Viridiplantae; phylum Streptophyta; class Magnoliopsida; order Asterales; family Asteraceae; genus Artemisia; species Artemisia tridentata. Next base: position 121,219,630 of record CP139508.1, on the reverse strand, counting down.
GAGGTGGTGAGACTGGTATAGGGTTAAAATTTAACTTTGACGTTTGGGATTTGATTTGAAGTTGTTTGTGATTTGTAGTGAAATGTTATGTTTTTAATTAAATTGATTTTAGTTTAATTATAAAAAAGAAAAAAAATTTGGGAGGGATGAGAATTTATCGGGCGCCAGTGAATTAGATTGGGAGGGATGAGAATTTATGGAATGAGTTGGCTGAATTTTATTGGCTGAATTTGGGAGGTATGATAAATTTAACACATACCACTCCTAGTACCCTTAGAGCATCTCCATATCGAGCATTTGAAGGTTTAGGGTCCGGTTGGTAGAGGGGGATGATCGTTAAGGGGTGTTTCTTTTTTCCATATAATTCACTTAATGTGGCCCCCTTTAAGAGGCTAATTAAGTGGTTCATATGAAACCACTTAATTTGGTAAACACCCACTAAATATCCCGCTTCGAGTTCAATTTGCATGTTTGGATTGAAGAAAGGATCAAACTGGGTCCACCAAAACTCATGATATTCGTGCATCTTCAAAGGCGAAACACCCTCTCTGACAAATTCAATTTTTTGTGGGTCATCTTTTATATATATATATATATATATATATATATATATATATATATATATATATATATATATAGGATAAAGATCAAATAAAAAGACAAATATCCGTACATTACGTAAAAAGATTTTTTTTTTTTCAAAAATTTTCTCGAAAAATTCCAAAAAAATTCCACAAGATCAGGTATGTTGGTGCATGAAAAAGTTGTGAAGGAAGTTTTTCTAAAAGTTGATATTTTTTCCGAAAAAAATTTATGAAAAAATACGTTTGTGCATTAAATCGGTTTTTTGTGCATCAAAAATTCGTTTTTGCACCCAAGTTCTTTTGACTTTTTTAATCAAAATAACATTGCGCATCTAACTAAAATAAGTTGAAAATTTTGTGCATCAAAAATTTTTTGCGCATCAAAATTCGTTTTTTGTGCATTAAAAAAAACGTATAAAAACTCAAAATTAGAAAAACTTCTTTGACAAAAGTTTCATGCACCAACATTCCCGATCTTGTGGAATTTTTATGGATTTTTTGCCGAACTTTTTTGAAAAAAAAAATCTTTTTACGTAGTGTACGGATATTTGTCTTTTTATTTTAACTTTACCATATATATATATATATATATATATATATATATATATATATATATATATATATATATATATATATATATATATATATATATTTTACTATTTTTTTTGATAATATATATTTATATTTAATAATATATTTTTTCTCTCTTCATTTACTTTTATCAAATCCAAATCTAAATCAAAATCAAAATTTTAAACTCATCCACAAACCATATAATAAGTGTACAATTAAATATTTGTAAAACAGGGGCTATATATGTAGGGTGGCTCACATATCACCATATAATAAGTGTTTCTTCAGAGACTCACCCCTTTTCAATGAACCAATAAGCTGACACTTTTACAATGCATTACACGCATAAAAGAGGTTATTGTATTTTGCCACTTAGACCCACTGTGAATGCCCTTAGGCCAATGCTAACGGTGACCATAATTTTTGTGGTCACCCTCTGTCACATCAGCGCCACATCAGCTTTCTTTTTCCAAGACTACACCCCAACCACAATTTACTAATAAGACGACCGCAACCGCAACCAAAAACATACCCAAAAAACAAACAAAAAATCCACACACACAAAACAAATTGAAAGTTTCGGTTGGTAGCCAACCATAACTTTGATATGGTTTGGGGGAGACTCGATCGCAGTCGGTTGTGCTAATTGTGGGAAGGCAGTGGGAGGGCTCAATCGGTTGGGGTGCAACACACCATTACCATTGGCCTTACTACTCCATCCCAGATTAATAATATAGGTTTCTTTTTTGAATGTTACAATTTCATTATCTATGGTAAAAAATAGATAGACTAATTTTATTAAGTTTATCATATTACCATTGCTTGAATTTAATATTACAAACTTTAAAAAAATTGATTAATTATTAAAGGTAAAATTGTTATTCTGCTAAAAAGTACTATTAATAAAGAAAAATAGTAATAATTATGTTTTTTTTAAACTGTATTTTTTGTCAATAAACAATTATTTTAAAACGAAAAGGGTAAAAAAAAACCAATAAAATTTAATAAAAAACAACAACGTAGTGTTTTAAATTAATTATCAGTAATCTTTCATGTGTCTATCAATTTATGTATTTCAAAATAGCTGAACTAAAGAATATGATTTAAGATATACAATATTTAAAATAATAAAAGGGTTATGTGCAACCGCCACATGTAGGGCTGAGCATTGCAGACTATAAAACCGATCGGACCGGGAAAACCGATCGGACCGACACAAACTCGACCGAACCAAAGGACTAGCGGTCCGGTCTCGGTTTCAACTTTTTCCTTATTTCGGTCTCGGGTCGGTTCGATCTGGTCTCGTCTTCCGTACAAACCAACAATTATGCCTTTTTGGACCGGAACGACTGAAGAACCGGACTAACCCAAACCGGACTGAACACAGTCGGTCCGGTCCTCGGTCTGGGGTTTTTGGCTAAATCGGTCTCGGTCCGGTTCGTGTTTGACTGGTCTGATCCGGTCTTAGCCCGATGCTCATCCCTAGCCACATGTACAAGAATTTCATGATTACTGATTTACTAAAGGATGAGTTTTTAAAGTTGGTTTCAATACAATAGGTCATGTAGGTCTCTTTATTTTTTCACTTCTCACTAGGGGTGAGCAAAATCGACCGACGACCGAAAACCGACACAAACTGACCGAAACCGACCTTGACCAACACAAACCGAGCTATACTCGGGTTGAGACTCGGGCTGGGATTTTCAGGAATTCGGGACTCGGGTCGGGTCGGGATTCAGGACAAACCGACAAAACACAAAGAAAACCACACACCCGAATGAGAATTCGGGACTCGGGTCGGGAGTCGGGACAAACCGAACTATACTCGGGTCAGGACTCGGTTAGACAATTTCAGGTTATCGGTTTCGGGATGAGTCGGGCTCGGGTCGGGACGGGTCGGTTTCGGCCCGATGCTTACCCCTACTTCTCACAATACATACAACATAACATATATGTTGAAACCAAACATGAAAAGATCTTTTCTTGTAACGATAATATTGTCAAAATACGGAGAATTGCATATATATCCCTCTAAGGGTTGATAATTGCATATATATCCGATCAAAACTTATAATGGCATATATATCCTTTCAAAGCCTTAAAATTGTCAAATATATCCAAATGATTATTTTACATATCTTTAATAGAAAAAAAAGTCTAGTAATTATAAGGCTGGGCATAGTAGTGATCAACAGCGATCATCATTTTACTCATCACATCAGCTTTCTCTCTTCGGCGACCAACAGGCGATTTTTTTCCCCAGTAAGTGCGACCATCATTTTTTTTTTCAAAAAATATCCTATCCTTTATTTTTTCAAAACAAACCCTATCTTTTTTCCTTATATATATCACTACATTTTCAACACTAAAACACATCTCACACACACAACTTCTCTCAACTTCACCATTTTATACAAAAATGTCACAAGAAAACACTTCCGGAAACAATTCCCTGACACCCGAAGAAACGTTTATTCTTGGAAATACCCCCCCCCCCAAACCCCCGATTACGGTTCATCATCACAACAACATACGCACCTTCAAATATGATCCCCCCCCCCCCAAAAAAAAAACTAGATAAATCTACACCAAAAAAAAACCTTTACCACAAAAAGACAAAAAATAGATCGTTTGTCTGGAAGCTGTCTAGGACGGATCCCTTATATATAAGGGATCCGTGGATCCGTCCAGGTCTGACGACCAATTTTCAGCAGCCTATAAATAGTGGCTCATTTTTCATACATACTCACCTCTTTGCTCACAGTTTTCTCTGCTTATTTACAATTTCATAAACCTTTATTTCTTTGATCATTAAGCTTGTTTAAGTTAGTTTATAGTGATCCAAACTCCATCCATTCAAGTGCAAGAGAAGAACACGCGTAATCATCAAGAAACGAAGTGTTGTAGTATAGTTAGTGGATCCGTAACAATTCTTACATTCTTGTTGTATATTGTTGTACATCAAGTTCATAACCTCCAATCTTGTTTAGTTCTTAGATCGGGTTAGTATTTTAGTCCTGAAAATAAGTGAGTGATTGGGTTAGTATTTTAGTCCGTAAAATACACTTGTGTGTGAGAGATTGGTTCTAGCTAGATTAGAACTCGACATTTATCTTAGAGTCAGAAATTGGTGTAAGCGACGTTGTATGGTTTTCTCTGCCAGAAGGGAGCTTATTGACATAGTAAAGTGAACTCTCGAGTTGGGTACTCGGGGAGTGGAGTAGAACAAAGAGGAGCTTTATTGCCGAACCACTATAAATCTTGGTGTTGTGATTTGATCTTTCTAACTCTTTACTATGATCTTGCACTTTATATTTCGTCGTTATTATTGTTTGTTATCTTATGTTTATTTATATTGTGTTCATATTGTGATTCTTTGATCTCACGTAAACTCGAATTTATAAGTTTTTGAAAGAACAATTTTAATACGGTAAAAACGGTAAAGCTATTCAACCCCCCCCCCCACCCCTAACCCCCATTCTAGTTTTTCACAATTGGCATCAGAGCTACATTGACTAAGATTTTTAAAATAAACTGTATTTTAAAACTTGAATCGATCTATGGATTCTGACAAATAGCTAAAAGGGCAATCTATGCAAAGACCACCACTTTTTGAAAGCGACGGTTTTATTTATTGGAAAAATAGATTCGAGACTTATGTGAAATCAAAAGATCTAGATCTTTGGCAGTTATTTATGATGGTGATTTTAAACCTATTAAAAAAAATCCAGAAACTAAAAAGGATGAAATCGTTACTTATGAAAAACAAAGTGACGAACTTAAAAAGAAACTTGCTAAAAATGATGAAGCTAAAATGGTGATTTATAATGCTTTTCCGAAAAAAGGAATACGAAAGAATTTTTATGTGCAGCATGGCAAAAGAAATTTGGAAAACTTTACTAATCACTCATCAAGATAATAGTCAAATCAAAGATAACAAGATCGATCTTCTTGTACAACAATATGAACAATTTTCTATTCCCGAATATGAGTCTATAGATAATGCCTTTGGTAAATTTACACTATTATTACTAGTCTAAAATCTCTTGATGAAGTTTACTCTAGCAAGAATTATGTTAAGAAGTTTCTTAGGGATCTACATCCTAAATGGAGAGCAAAAGTCATCGTGATTGAAGAATCGAAGAATTTGACATCACTATCAATTGAAGAACTTACAGGTAACTTGACAGTTCACGAAGTAATAATGAAGAAAGACTTTGAAATAGTTAAAGGAAAAGGAGAGAGGGTGATATCTCTTGCCTTGAAAGCAAAGAAGGAGTCTATTGATGATGAAGATTCGACATCCGGAAGTGAAGACGAAGAATATGCAATGGCGGTTAAGGACTTTAAGAAGTTCTTTAATAGAAGAGGTAGATATGTAAGACATCAACGGGATGAAAAGAAGTAATTCCAAAAGAACTGGGTTGACAAGAAAGGGAAAGGAGATAGAAAGTGATTTAGATATGGAGATCTGAATCATCTTATTGGAGAATGTCTGATGTAAAACCCTAAATTCTAAAACCCTAATTTTACGTCTAATTTGAAATTTTACCTAAGTCATGTAATAATTAATAATTACCTAAACTATATGTGATATGATAATGACACATTATATGAGTTATAACCTAAGATAACTAAATAAATAAACTTGTTACAAATCTTTTCCTTAATCCTAGTCCAAAATCCGGCCCTCCCCTCCTCTATGTACACGTTTTATATAATAGATGGAACCGAAAACCACTTTGACCATACCATATACACGTTGGATATTTGAGATGAGAACAAGAAAACATAAAGTATATTACTAATAAAATGGAAGATTTTGCTCCCCCTCCTAACCTAAAATTTAAAAAATAATAATAATAAATAAAAAAAATCCTCCATAATCGGCTCTCCTCTTCCTCCCCATAACCAAACCATGAACAACCCCTATTCCCTCCATGTTTGCCCTCAAGTCCAAGAAGAAGAAGGTGTGAAGATTGGTATATTCGTGGTCATTGCTTTCTCTTCTTTTATTCCCTCTCCATACGGCTTAAAGGTAATCATAAACCTATATATGTCTCGTTAATTATTATACAAAGATTAAGCCACGTTAAAATTATGTTGAGATTATTTTCTAATCGTATAATCAAGCCCTAAAAATTCTGTAATCATTAAATGGTAATCAATACAAGACAATTAATATAGGAAACCCTAGAAAAATTATGGGAGTCGATTAGGGCTAAATAGGTTTAGGATTTGGGTGTGATTTTATGTGAACATGCTGTCCAGAATTTGGGTCGGATTCAAAGGGGTCTAATTTAATGGTTCCAACGTGTTTTTGTATGATTCTTAAGTCTAAAATTAAGTTTAAGTTGCCTACTTTCTGAATATATAAATTTTGTGGTTAATGGAGGTCGGGAAAGCAGTTTCTTGAATTTTAGAAGATTAAGTGTCAAAACTGAATTTCGGGTCTGGAAATTCAGTCAGATTTTATGATTTTTCACTTACAAACTATAAGGTCTGGGAAGCCCCAATTTTTTCAAGAGAATAATTAATATGTCTATTAGTTACTGGAATTTTTGTATATTTTTCTGAATGGTCTTGATATGTTTTTAAAATACAAACTTTTCGGGTATACCATCAGGTCACATTCTGGAACAGGTTTGAAAATTGATTTTTGTTTGGATAATTTCACTAGGAGATAAAATCTGTAAAAATTAGGGGAAGTATTAAACATATATTGGTGTCTCTGGTAAAAATTATAGAACCACAGGAGCTTGTTTGAGGTGATTTAAAAATCATAAAAATATGAACCAGAATCACATGAGAAACCCTAAACATGTTATTAAATGACAATAAGTACTAAGATCCGTTATGACATTAGATGAACACATAAGTATTAAATGATCCATAATCCGTGTAGATTCGTTGAAGGAGGTGTGACGTTGTTTCCTAGTGATCACTTTTCTCGTTGCTCTCATTCCGTTTGCTAAGGTACAGATATTCCACCCTTTTTCAGTAAGGGTATCTCATGACTTTTGATTCCTTGATATTTTCTATTCTGAGTTGTGATTCATTTGATATTCATTTGGTTATTCTGTCTGTTATGGTCGATTTTTTGTTCTCTCTTGTGACTTCAATATTCGTATTAGAATCCTTTGATACTTTGTAACCCATTTAATATTATAACTTCGTGTGAAAACCTTTCTTAAATATATATCTTGATGATGTTTTGAGAAAAACTATTTTAAAATGATTTCTATGAACACGATGCGGCACCATTTTTATATGACGGTTTATTGACTTTTATGAAAACTACTTTTAAAAGATTACTTTTATGAAAACGATGTTTAATAGATTTCTCGCGGTCACATAAATTATTTGTACAGATAATTGTTTTGCTATCCTGTTTTGATATTATATTCCGTTTAATTAGACATATCTTTGTTTGGACATATTATAATTGTTTCGTTATGTTTGTGTTGTTTCCCGAGCTAACTAGTCATGGAGGTACCATGGCCATGTCATTGAGGCACCAATGGCATGACACTATCTGTGGTAGTGTGATTGGTCCACGACGTTCCCTTGTGATGTGTATATTATTATTGAGCTCGTGCACTTAATTGCCATTTTGGTACGCCAATATATTTGTCATATATTTGTCATAGTACAGGTGTATGGTGGTGTACATAATTTTGTTTTGCAGGGAGCGTATGGATGCATCCTAGGTATGTTTTGAGATATGATTATGATATGGCTTAGTAGTTAATGGTTTGTGTGTGCCATACACCCCATGTCACTTTTAGGAGATCGCTACTCCATTTGATATGACAGGATATAATATATGATATGATTCATTGGTCTATTCTCGTATCATGCTTTGACACTTGTTTTGAGCTCGTGGGCATTTCCTTATGATTCTTTGATTTCCTTATCATCACTTTAACTCATTATTCATTTGACTCTTATGACATATGATTTCTTGTTCAGCAGATTCCTTTGACTTCATTTTGTGTACTTATTCATGTTCAGTTTATTATTTTATATCTGTTCACTGGGCTTTTTAAGCTCAGCCGCATTTTCTTTTCCCTGCAGCAGGTATTCAAGCGGGATGCTGGGATTTGAGTGATAAGAGTAGGGCTTTTAGAGGACCAACCCAACCTTAGTTTCCCTATCCTTTGGAATTAGTTTATGATTTATGTCTTGGTTATTTTATTTCATTTTAGAGTTGGATTTGATTTGTATTTCTTTGGGAGTCATTTTGTTTCATGACTTGTATTTATTTATTTAAGTCTTCCGCTTGCGTTTATTATGTTCTGATTGACACCATAATGTGACATTTTGACCCTTGTCGGGTTGGGGTGTTACAATTATGGTATCAGAGCTTTGGCTTCGACCTGTAGTACCTTAAGTTATGACCTGTGAAGATGTTGCCCTTAGGATTGCACTATAGGAGCTTATTAATTGACCCTTGAGGAATTTGCTTTAGGTTTCGCCAGTGAAACTTAAGTTGTGACCGGTGAGGATTGGGTAGACTATAAAATATTTGTTTAAGTATCACTCTTTCGTATCACTTTGATTCATATTCTTGCCTTTATTTGAGCCCTTGTTAAGATCATTCTTTCTGGAGATTTAGAATATCTGTTAGGATTCGCAACGTAAGTGTTGGGAACACTTTATTATTCATCAAGTATTGATCATTTATGTAATAGGTTGCTTAGGCCTTTAGGTTTGTTTTATGGCCCAGCCTGTGTAGAAGGCCCATGGGCTGTGTCTATTTATTTATGTTAATTATGTTTATTAGGGCTATAAGCCCATGCATTGTAAGAAACTATAAATACCCCCTCCCATTCAAGGGAGAGGGTTGGTTGGTTGAATGGTTAAACATTTCATTATTATCTTAAGTAAACCTTCCACTCACTTTCTCTCTCTAACTTTCTCTCTCTAGATCTAGGATTAGATTAGTAGCTTGTGTGATAAATCTGAGTAACAACAAGTGGTATCAATCGCCAAGGGGTAATCTAGGTTGTTTAACATTAGATTTGAGTGAAATTAAAAAGATTGGATCTCGGTTATTGTTCACGTGCATTTTCTACCGACTTTCTGGAGGTTTACCGACTTTCTGGAAGTTTACTGAGTTTCTGGAAGTTTACCGACTTTCTGGAAGTTTACCGACTTTCTGGAAGTTTATCGAGTTTGTGACATCTATCGACTTTCTCTTCAAGTTTGAAGAGTTGTCGAGTTTGTTCAGTGTTACCGACTTTTGATGAACTCAAATAAGTACATTTTATTAATATCATTTATCCTATTAATTTGACTTGTTTTACTATATTATGTATGAGGATTGATACTTAATCGTTTACTTTTGTAATTCTCAGGTGAAAACAAGCATTTGGTGAAACTTAGCGATTTTGGACTGATTATGGAGCAAAACATGCAAGAAGTTAAGAGTCTACTGAAATGAAGAAGATCAAGACTAATCTGCTCCAGATGCGCCGCATCTCACTCATTACATACGGCGCATCTCTGTCAAGATATCACCAGATACGATCCAAGATACAAGAGGACATGCGCCGCATCTAATCATGGAGTTACGCCGCATCTTCTGGCGGTGTACGAATATTCCTGAATATTATAATCTTGGACCCCACGCGAAGTTAAGTCAATGCGCCGCATCTACTTATTAGATGCGCCGCATCTTCCCTCAGACAGAAACTATAAATACCCCAAGACCAGACGAATTCCGGAGCTTTTGGTCAGGGCAATATATTAGATTCGAAGACCGAAGCAACAGAACCCTAGGACGAATTCAGTCAAGGAGGCAGCACAAGACACACCAAACGAAGATACAAGAGCTGTAAGAAGGTGCTGCATGTGTTTAATTCATTAAGTAGTTTTGTTTTATTGTGTTAGCAAACTTTAATTCATCAGGATTGGTGGCTTGTGTAATGTGACAACGAAAGATTGCACTCCCTTTAATACTTGCTTTCCCATCAATTAAAGTTTATATGTTGATGTCTTTGGTTACTACTTATTAGTGCATTGATAACCTCTGTGTTTATTAGTGGCTTGCGGGCATTTGACTGCGGAAAATAATGTGGCTCCCACGGTTATTACTAAATTGATCACTTAGGAATAACTTTTAGACATAAGTAATCATTAAGGGTTTACTCGCCGATAAGAATAGGACCAACGAGAAAGGGTTAACTACATACACTTCATATAAAGCTATCAATAAAACAAGTGACAATCTACTTAATCATAAGGACAGCCCTCTTATTGTCTCGAGTATTTATCTGTGTACGTGTGTGCTACTTGCTGATTCGTGCCTATTGGTTTATTTTATTATTTAATTGCAAACAAATCGTGCCAGTCTCTCAGGCTGAAACCCCCTTGCGTTAGGATATTAAAATACTGATTAGAATAACGAGATAATACGTTCCACTCTTAGTGATCGACACTCTACTTACCATTATATTCATACTGACCGGGTACACTGCTCGTTAAGTGTGTGTGTTATTGATAAGTCGGCTAAATATAAATTTAAAACTTGAGTAGGCATTAAAACTGCTAAACCGCAACGACACATCACGCGCATCAAGTTTTTGGCGCCGCTGCCGGGGAGTGAATTGTTATTATCTGTTAATTTGATTAGTATTTTAATTAGGTTTTTCTTTTTATTAGATTAATTGCATCATTGTATTATTTTGCATATTTGTTGTTTTGTGTGTTATTTGTTTGCTTTTATTTTTGTTTTGTGTTTATTTTTGTTTGTGTGTTTTAATTTTTGTTTTTATTTTTCGTATTTTTTCTGTTCTGCTATCGTTGTACTTTGCTAAATCAAACGATACGGCGCATCTGATCTCTCAGATACGGCGTATTGCGTTTAATTTTTTTTTAAATACAACGCGTTTAATTAATTCGATACGACGCATCTTTTCCCCAAGATACGGCGTATCTGTTTTTAATAAGAAAATTTTTCTAAGCGATAAAGTAATACGACGCATCTGCTTTAGCAGATACGGCGTATCTGTTTTTGATAAAAAAAAAATTTTTCTAAACGTTAACGCCATACGACGCATCTGCTTTAGCAGATACGGCGTATCTATTATTTTAATTAAAAACAGTTTGCGAATTATTAAACAGATACGACGTATCGATCTCTATCGATACGGCGCATCTTCGGAATCAAAAATCTTGTATTTTTAAACGTAACGAAAATACGGCGCATTAACTATTGTTAATACGACGTATTTAATTTTAAATAAATATCGATTTTTGATTAATTAATTCGATACGGCGCATTCATAAATTCTAAGCGGCGTATCTATTTTCTGAATAAAAGTCTGATTTAATTTTAACGATTATAAGATACGGCGTATCCAACTTTTTGGATACGGCGCATCGTCTTCTGATATCAGCTATTTGTATTCATATATCCGTTTCTATATTCATTAATTTCTCTTCTAGCGAACAAATCCTACTGATGATTTTACCTTGGATGACAGATTTTGCTATGGAAGACATGTCAGTTAACGGATATCTTGCTAAGGAATGCTTGTTTTCAGATTCATTCAATGTGCTCATGATCGATGCAGATTTATTCTCTTGGGAGACTCCTCTTGAAGCTGCTTTTAAGGAATTCATGCGTTTATGCAACATTGACAAAGAGATATTCTCTTATGATGTATTTGTGAGGTGCACTGGAGAAGAATTGTCGCTCTTATGGCCTATGATTGAATCCAAAGGATTGAACTGGACTACCATCGAAGAAGATAATGGAAAATTCTATCTTGCATACATGGACTCAAGCAACAAAAGCTGTGGTGGAGGCGATACCCAAATTTCTTACATGCCATATTCAGAACAGTACTGGGGATTAAATGAGTACTATTTGGACGATGAAAGGATTTATGCTGTGGCGGAATTACTATTTCATGGCAGGTTGGTGAGATTAATGGACCTATCCCTCAATGATTGGCTTGAACTTAAATATGGTAGTCCGGAATTTGCCCCTGCAAATGAAGTCAAGCGGATTATGACTTCATGGTTAACACGGAGTTTTAAGGAGCAATTTAACGAGTTCATGGAGATAAAGAGGAATATGATTGGAAAAACTTGCTTTGACGTTAACCATGATCCTAACGATGTTGATTTTTCAGAATGGTTGGCTAGTAAGTTTAATAACCATAAGAGCATGGATCGAGCTACTAAGGATGCATTATGGGTATATTGGATGAGAGGAGAAGAAGAAGAAGTGGAAAGCGACTATGGGTCGTCACTTCATGATTCTACAGTCAATGAGGGCATTGAAGAATTATTCCGAATAGACATTGACGTGTTCGATTATGAGACACCCTTGTGCAAGCAGTTCAAGGAATTTAACTACCTTCTTCGAGTCGACGATGATGTGCTTACTGGAGATCTACCAGGATTTAAGACTTATGACGATTTCAAAAACACCTGGTACTATGAATGGAATGACCAAGTACCATGGGTTTGGGATAAACCATGGGAATTTGAGCACATTAACCACACTTGTACACCCTTCGTTTTCAAGGACGGGAGTAGTGTTTGGCCGACCTGTGATTATAAAAATGACGGAACTTGTAATGGGGGAAGTATAATTGGGATGAGACGGGTTGGAAACGATGTGACCTTTGAAGATTATGAGTGGTACGATAATGTTGAAGACTGCCCACTAAAAGAGGAGGCTTTACTAGAAAAGGGTAGAATTGAACGCTTGAAAGGACTTAAGGGAACATCGGATACTACTTTCTGGGAATGGGTGTATAAACAATTTGATAATTTCACGAAGCTTAGTCGACGGTTACAATATGATTTGGAAAGAGAGTGGGAGGCGATTCAAGACAATAAGTCATTAATTGAAGAACTAGATGATTATTTGATTAAGGATCTTTATTTTAAGTTTGTTGATAAAGACGAGGAAGAGTTCACCAAAAGAAAGTGTCAACTACTTGGGATTCCATACAATGAGCCACCCATGATTATTTCTGAAAAATTTAAAATCATCAAATACTCTTTGGGTCCTGATGAAGAATATACTGCGGTGAAGACAAAGAGTTATACTAGATTAAGTCGAACGGAAGAAAACGTCGCAGAGATATACGGGAAAATCTTTCGGATGAAGGAAGAAGGATGGACCGTGACCAGGACTGAATAATGAGCTGAACGTGAGTCTAACTTGAAGACTCTGGAATAAAGACAAGTGCTGGCCGGGAGACAACCCGGAGAATTTTTATTATTCTGTTTTTTGTGTCGAGTCAGTCAGGCCGCCGAGGATACGACGCATCTCAATTCTGAGATGCGACGCATCTCCTGCAATGGTCATATCTTATTTTCATTTTTCTGCATTTTTATTTTCGACTTTAAAACTTTTTATCAGTTTATTTTAATGCGGCGCATCCCTGGTTAAGGATGCGGCGCATCTTTATTCTGATCCGTATTAATTCCAGGCTCGATACGGCGTATCTTCTTCCATAAGATACGGCGCATCGACTGACCTGATGATTTTCATTTTTAATTTTTATGTTTTATTTTTCCTAACTACTAATGTATTATGCAAGTTTGAACCTTTCTTATCTTAGGTGTGTTTTAAAGTGTTGGTGGTATTATAGTTTCCTGGATTTCCTGTGGATACATCAAGTATGAAGATTAAACGTTCTAATCCACACGAAAGATGATTTTTGCTCTTTCACTAATAGAGGATCATACCGAGCAAATCTCAGGGGAGTTTTCCTGTTCTAATTCTTTTATTTTCCAGTTTTTAACCTTTTATACAAACAACGAGGACGTTGTTTAACTTAAGTGGGGGGATTGGAGAATTAGAACACTTAACAATTACTTGTCCTAAACTTTTTCAAAAATTATGCTTAAAATGTGCTTAATATATCAAACTTAAAAATTTTTAGCATGTTTTTGTTTAAGATCTAAGTTGCATAGCTGCACACATGACGTTATTTTCAAAAATTGTGATTTTTCAAAATTCACAAATCTATGAGTGTGCCGGTGACTTGTAAACTTTAGAACTTGGCTTGTATACTATTCGAGACCACCATAATAAGTATTATATTTATATAATTGGAATGACTTGTCTAAATTGGTAAAATTCTAGGATTACACCCAAATAGCCTATTATATGTTATGTGTTATTAACTAACTACACTGGTTAGTTAACCCCCGTATAAACCCTTTTGTTACTCTCATTTTTAGAGTAAGATACCCCTAGAAAAACACTCAGAGCCATTCCTTTCGTTTCTTACACCTATGTTTAAAATATTTCGTTACACCCTTACACCTTAGCCTACCCTGTAGATTAGAATCCGTGGTTGGTTAATTGCTATAGGCAAAGTGTGTTTCCTTACATTACCTGTGTTCGCGTGCGTAATTCATTATCTTTGGTTAGGTCGGGAAATTGCACAATGCAATTGGAGTGAAAGTAAATATTGTATATCTTTGAGTTTATTTTTCGTGTGTTTACTACTTTCACTATTACCGTTATTTCTGAAGTATGAAAAGTATGGAAAAATTATCCAGAATTATCATTATAGTGATGTGGTGAAATTTTACACATCTATGTCTATGTTTGATGAAAAAAAAAAAAAAAAAAAAAAAAAAAAAAAAAAAAAAAAAATCGAAAAAAAAAATAAGAAAAGAAAAAGAAAAAAAGAAAAGTTGGAAGTTAGTTTTAACCAACTTATGTAAAGTTATGTAAGTGGTCGATATCACCACTATTTGTTGTACTATATCTATGGATTGAATGGGAATTGGCAGTTATGGGAACGCCAATTAAGGTTTATTCTTTGATTAAGATCTTGTTGAGTATAATTCGTGTCTACCTAAAGCGTGTGTTTCAAGTGTTAAAAGCGTGAGTTATTCGATGATATGAGTCTTATTCATGGGATGGTTGGGATAGTGATTAACCACACTTAGGATTTTAATTTATTTGTTTTGTTTATTTTTCATTTTACACCAATTTATATCCCAAATGTTATCCATGCCCTTTATTATTCTTTATCCAACCAAACCTTTGATTTATTGAGATTAGGGATTTGAGCAATCTTAAGTATCGTAGTCGTGGATTCGGCTATGTATTTATGATTTTGTCGCCCTTTTTGATATATTATTATTGGTGAAGTTTGGACCTATCTTTAGCCTATTCGAGTTAAGGATTTGAGCAATTGCAAGTATCGTGTTCGTGGATTCGATCATGTATTTGTGATTTTGTCACCTTTTCTGGAATTTGAGATCGATAGTGATCAAGAATAATTAACCCTTAAGCCTAAAAACCCTTTTTACCGCTTTAGACTTGTTATTCCTTAGCTTTAGTGGAGGAGATGTGTATACTTGCCAAGCTTATGATAGAATATTCGTCACGACTGGACAGTTAAACGATTAGATTTGCTTTTATCAACTTATTTTATTTTACTTCTAATTCGTTAAGTGTTTAGTTGTGTGATTATGAAATAAACGAATACATGCTTAAATATAAAAATAAATCCTAACATCTTTTAGGATACATTTTCATAAGAGAAATTCTAAGGTTTACTTGGGGACAAGTAAAGTTCAAGTGGGGGGATATTTGATGAACTCAAATAAGTACATTTTATTAATATCATTTATCCTATTAATTTGACTTGTTTTACTATATTATGTATGAGGATTGATACTTAATCGTTTACTTTTGTAATTCTCAGGTGAAAACAAGCATTTGGTGAAACTTAGCGATTTTGGACTGATTATGGAGCAAAACATGCAAGAAGTTAAGAGTCTACTGAAATGAAGAAGATCAAGACTAATCTGCTCCAGATGCGCCGCATCTCACTCATTACATACGGCGCATCTCTGTCAAGATATCACCAGATACGATCCAAGATACAAGAGGACATGCGCCGCATCTAATCATGGAGTTACGCCGCATCTTCTGGCGGTGTACGAATATTCCTGAATATTATAATCTTGGACCCCACGCGAAGTTAAGTCAATGCGCCGCATCTACTTATTAGATGCGCCGCATCTTCCCTCAGACAGAAACTATAAATACCCCAAGACCAGACGAATTCCGGAGCTTTTGGTCAGGGCAATATATTAGATTCGAAGACCAAAGCAGCAGAACCCTAGGACGAATTCAGTCAAGGAGGCAGCACAAGACACACCAAACGAAGATACAAGAGCTGTAAGAAGGTGCTGCATGTGTTTAATTCATTAAGTAGTTTTGTTTTATTGTGTTAGCAAACTTTAATTCATCAGGATTGGTGGCTTGTGTAATGTGACAACGAAAGATTGCACTCCCTTTAATACTTGCTTTCCCATCAATTAAAGTTTATATGTTGATGTCTTTGGTTACTACTTATTAGTGCATTGATAACCTCTGTGTTTATTAGTGGCTTGCGGGCATTTGACTGCGGAAAATAATGTGGCTCCCACGGTTATTACTAAATTGATCACTTAGGAATAACTTTTAGACATAAGTAATCATTAAGGGTTTACTCGCCGATAAGAATAGGACCAACGAGAAAGGGTTAACTACATACACTTCATATAAAGCTATCAATAAAACAAGTGACAATCTACTTAATCATAAGGACAGCCCTCTTATTGTCTCGAGTATTTATCTGTGTACGTGTGTGCTACTTGCTGATTCGTGCCTATTGGTTTATTTTATTATTTAATTGCAAACAAATCGTGCCAGTCTCTCAGGCTGAAACCCCCTTGCGTTAGGATATTAAAATACTGATTAGAATAACGAGATAATACGTTCCACTCTTAGTGATCGACACTCTACTTACCATTATATTCATACTGACCGGGTACACTGCTCGTTAAGTGTGTGTGTTATTGATAAGTCGGCTAAATATAAATTTAAAACTTGAGTAGGCATTAAAACTGCTAAACCGCAACGACACATCACGCGCATCAACTTTCTAGAATTCTGTCGACTTTCTCTTCAAGTTTGAAGGGTTATCGAGTTTGTTCAGAACCTTCCGACTTTCTTAAGTGTTACCGACTTTCTTAAGAGTTACCGACTTTCTTAAGAGTTATTGACTTTCTTAAGAGTTATCGACTTTCTTAAGAGTTACTGACTTTCTTAAGAGTTACCGACTTGCTTAAGAGTTATTGACTTTCTTAAGAGTTATCGACTTTCTTAAGAATTACCGACTTTCTGAATTCAGAAATATCCTCCGAGTTTCTAAGAATCTTCCGAGTTTCTAGTGTAAAATCCTCCGAGTTTCAAAGATTGAATTCTCCGAGTTTCTATAGTAAAATCCTCCGAGTTTCTTACATCTTTCGAGTTTCTTGGATTTTTTCTTCAAGTTCTTCAACGTACAAACCTAATCTTCAACAACAACCATCATTATCCTTTAATGATCCTACATCCACAAGTTACTTCAAGATGTCTCAACCACCATATCATAACTACTTCTATAATCAACAACAACAACAGTATCGTCAACAACAACCATATCCACAACAGTGTCCTCAACCACAATATCAACCACAATATCAATAACAACACATGTTAATGAAGCAACATCAATTTATTCCACAGCAACAAGTCCCTCAAAAACCAATGCAAAGTTACCAACCTCCTTCAAGAGAACCACACTGGTTTAACAAAATGTGCGAAGCTATAAGTAGTCAACAGTCGAGACATGAAGCAGGGTCTTTGGATACACCACCAATGTTAACACCAGGAAATTATGTGCAGTGGTCCAGTCGTTTTCTCTGATTTATCGAGCTAAAGAAACCTCATGGGAAGTATCTGAAGATGGTTATCATTGATGGACCGTATCGAGCTCCTACTACAACCATTCCTGCATATCCAAATCATGTTCCTCCAAGAGAAGCTACAACAACCCCTATTCCTCTAGCTCAACTCACCACAGAACAAGTTCTTCAACAAGAAGCTAATGAGTTAGCCATGTCTTACATCCTCCAAGGGATTCCAAATCTTATCTTCAGGAGCATCGATGCACAAAAGACAACAAATGATATGTGGGAGCATGTGCACCTTCTCATGGAAGGTACTGAGTTAAATCAGGAAGACTTGGAATCTAAGCTCTATATGGAATACACACATTTCACCATTGAAGCTGGAGAATCTTTAGAATCATACTATCATCGGTTTACCAACATTATCAACGATTTGGATCGTCACAACATCATTTTACCAAAGATTCCTGTGAACTCTAAGTTTCTAGGGTGTCTCGGACCGGATTGGCAAAAGTATGTGACTTTCGTTAGACAAGCCAAGAATCTACACAACGCATCTTATGGGTTGTTGTATGATTACCTCAAACATCACCAATCCAAAGTTGACAAGGACCGAGCAGCTCGTTGGGGATTTTCATCAGTACCTACTTCAAACCCACTTGCTTTAATGGCTCAATCTCACTTTGCATCACCAAATCAGGATTTTGTTCAACCACCACCACCTCATTTGGGTTATCCTTCACAACCTTCAAACCAACTTGTCCCATATGAAGCACCCTCACAATACTCTGATAATCAACTCGTCTCACACGACAACACTGATTATAGTATGTACTCCAACGTTGACAACGATGAAGATGATGCCTTTAACTCATTGAACGAGGGATTTGCGTTGATCGCTCGCGCCTTTAGCAAATTCTCCAACAAGTCTAACAATCGTTTAAGGTCTTCATCAAACACAAGGAATCAAGCAGTGGTTAATGATGGAAGGGTTGAAATTCAGAACAGGGTTTCAGGGAGATTTGGTGCAGGAAATTATATGGGGAATTCTAGCGGTCAAAGGTTCAGTTCAGGAGGAAGTGGTAGAAACATCATGGGTAATACACAGAGGAGGACTCAGATTACAGAAAAAGGGAAAGGGATTGCAAACACATCAATCACATGCTATAATTGTGGAGGGAATGGTCATATGGCAAATGCATGCCCAAAGCCAAGGACAATGGATAGTGCTTATCACAAAGAAGCTCTTCTTCTGGCATTGAAAGATGAAAAAGCTGGTGGTACTTTGACCGAGAAAGAACAAAACTTTATGGCAAATGCATTCTCAGATGATGAAATGGAAGACCTTGATGCAAATGCAGTCGTAATATTGATGGCAAACATGCAAGAAATGAATATGAGTGAGATAGGCCCAGTCTATGATACCGACGGCTTATCTCAGGTATCTGAATCTGATTGTCTTATTCATGAAATTGCATCACCATCTGCATCTTCATCTGCACAAGAAAATATTGGTCAAAATGACTCATCATTATCATCTCAAGACAATGATAAAATAAACACCGTTGTTATATTTGATGATGATCAAATTAACCCCGTTGTTTCATTTAATGATTCTTTTGATGATGACAATCATGATCACATTTAACAAAATGATCTTATGCATGATACAGATCCAGAGCTTATGACCTTATTGTTGACCACCCAAACACAATTAAATGCACAAAAATCCCAGATTGATAAATGCAATGACATTAACAGAAACTTAAAAGCCAAAGTTGCATTGTTAACCAAGGATCTTGAGTGCTACAAGCAACAACTTTCAAATTTTGAAAACAAAAAAAAACGTGAGAAAAGCTTTGAGTCTGCATTCCAAGAGTCATACGTGAAGGTACAAAATTTAGAACATCAAGTTCTTGAATTGACCGTTTCCAAAAATGAATTAATTTCACAAATGGAACAAGAAAAATTTGATTTTCAAAAACAGGTTGACATTCTCCATTCTGAACTTTCTAAAACCAAAACAGAATTGTCAACTTGTCAAGAAAATTTTTCTGAACACAAACAAGTTTCAAGGAAACGTGTTGATTCATACCTTGAGGAAATTGTGGCACTGGAAGGCAAACTTAAAGAATTTCAAAATGTTGTTTATAAAACGGGTGAATCTGTAACAACCATTCAAAAATTAACTGTCAAAGCAAATCCCCAAGGATATAGCTTTGCAATTGGAAATGATCAACCACGTTTTTTAAACAAAGCACTCAAGGAAAATCCAAAGTTGTACAGTGCAGAATTATTGTTGGATGATACTTTCACACATGTGGTTGTATATAATACTGAAGAGGAACTGGAACACGAGGACGAGAGTCGATCTAAGTTGAGTTGTGTATATTATAACAAACCATACAATTACTCAAAAACACCTCATATTAGTGAAACTTTTGTACCTCAAAAAGATAGATCTGAACAATCATGGTCTTTAACTAAAATAAATGCTTCGTCTGACGTTGGTCCAGTAACCACTGTAGCACAAGTCAATGGCCCTTTACCAAATCCAGGTGTCAATGCACAAATGCCAAAACAATTTCGCATTCTTAAATATTTTAATACATTTATGGATGACATCAAACTTTTGGAAGACGCAATTGAACGTAATTCTGAAATCAAAGTCTCTACTTTTCTCTCTCCCTATGAGAAAGAAAAGAGAGAAGTTTTTCAAAAGCAATTTTTGCCATATGTCAAACACCTGCGACTTTGTGCAACACAGTGGGAACAGGAACTTCAATCAGAAGTTGCATCAATGATGAGCATTTTCAAAGCAAAAGATAACAAGATTTCAAAACAAAAGTGTCAAAAGAAAGCTTTGGAAAAAGATTCAGATCGACTCTTGACAAATGTTCTAAGTTCTGATGTGATATCTGTGATTATGAATGCTATCTATTTGTCGTGTAATGAATTGCTTGTTGATGATCACTGTGTTGAAATTGAGACAATGAGAATTGAGAGACTTAGACAAATCAATGATGATGTGGAAACCAAATGTGCAAAAGAAATTTTCAAACTTAACCAAAAGTTGCAATGGTGTCAGTCTCAGAGTATTAACTTTGAGTTAGCACTACAAAGCCAAAAAGAATCTTTATCTTCTCAAAACGTTCATGTTTCAAAACTTCAAAATCTTGAAAAAGAAATTGATGTTTTAAAACATCAAATTTTTGAGTATGAAAAAGATATTGATGAAGTTTGTGAAAATAGAAATGACACTGTTCGGTTAAACAGAGAATTGGACTCAAAAATTCAAGAACAAAAACACATCATCATTGAATTGAAAGAGAAACTCAGAGTACTTGACAAAGGAAAATTTGTACAAAATAATGTGATTGCACCAGGAATGTACAGAGTAGACGAGACTCATAAGAAAGCATCTTCAATAACCACTAATGAGCAAGCTTCAACTTCCACAGGATTAGGCAACCCTCCTAAGGTTAGAAGATCCAAGACAACCAAAAAGACCAACACGAAGATTAGTGTCTGGAAACCTAAGAGTGGATCACCTAAAGAAGCTGAAGTAGAAGTTCACAATAGGAAGTCGAATAAAATGCATGTTATGTCTAGATTAGAATCCAACTTATCAAAGTGTAATTCTGAATATGATGTAACGAATGCTGAATCTTTGAATGTTTGTAATGATGTTATGGTTGATGCTTACTGTGTGTTTTGTCGTACTAGTGTGTTGTCTGGTAATCATCAGAAATGTATTGCTAAAACCTTTTTGTCACGTAAACAGAAACGTACTACTAGCATTTCCTATAGGCCCATAACCGCTGCTAAGTCCATTTTAGGAAAACCGCCACAAGTAGTTTCTGAGACCAAAGTTGACAAGACCATAGCTGCACCTAGGACAATCCAATCACCGAGTGCATACACTAGGAAGAGAGCAGAATCTAGTTGGACGTGGCAGCGTTGGTTACAGCATAAACCGACTTTTACTTGGTTACCAAAGATGCATAACAACTGTGCTACTAACCCAACGGGATCCACCGTTACAAACTCTCCATCTGTGTCTTCTTGTGATGCAGGTGATTCAAATTGTACTCTGGATTGTTGATAGTGGGTGTTCCCGGCACATGACAGGCAACTTAAAGCTTCTCGTAAACTTTGTTACAAAGTTCATAGGCACTATCAAGTTCGAGAATGATCATTTCGCAGCTATCATGGGTTATGGTGATTATGTCAACGAGAATATCGAAATTAGCCGTGTGTACTATGTTGAGGGCCTTGGTCATAATCTATTCTCCGTCGGGCAGTTCTGCGATGGTGACTTAGAAGTAGCTTTTCGAGAGAAAACATGTTTTGTTAGAGACCTACAAGGAAACGACCTTATGAAAGGCAAACGTGGCACCAGTCATTATACTATTTCCTTCACCGACATGACTGCTTCGTCTCTGATCTGCTTACTATCCAAGGCACATTCCACCAAAGCATGGCTATGGCACAAACGCATGTCTCACCTAAATTTCAAAACTATGACCGAGCTCGCTCGTAAAAAGTTGTTCGATGGTCTTCCAAGATTCAGATACGCCAAAGATCATTTGTGTCCCGCTTGTGAACAAGGGAAGAGTACTCGTGCTCACTTTCCTCCAAAAGCTGAGCACAGTACGGATCATGTACTTCAACTTCTGCATATGGATCTTTGTGGCCCGATGCATGTTCAGACTATAAATGGGAAGCGGTATATTTTGGTAATCATAGATGACTTCTCGAGATGGACTTGGGTATATTTTCTTCGTAGCAAAGATCAAGCTCCTCCGATGATCATCACCTTTCTCACAAAGATTCAAGTTCAGCTTCGCAACACCGTCCAAAAAATTCGAACAGACAATGGAACAGAATTTAAGAATCAGACTCTTAGGGAGTATTACGAGAAAGTGGGTATTGAACATCAAACATCAATTGCACGCAGCCCAGAACAGAACGGAGTGGTCGAAAGACGCAACCGAACGTTAGTGGAAGCCGCAAGAACGATGTTGATCAATGCTTAACTAGTGGATTATCTCTGGGCTGAAGCCGCTTCAACCGCCTGCTACACCCAAAATAGATGTATGATCACCAAAAGGCACACCAAAACACCATATGAGATTGTTCACCGCAGAAAACCGAACATCAATTACTTTCATGTCTTTGGAGCTCTCTGCTATCCAATGAATGATCGTGATGACCTTGGAAAATTAAAAGCCAAAGCAGATATAGGGATTTTTGTCGGATATTGTGAAAATTACAAAGGATTCAGAATCTGGAACCTTCGAACCTGAGAGATTCAGGATACATGCTAATTTCGATGAGCTCACCGATATGGCTTCTGAGCAAAATAGCTTAGGACACGCATCTAACCGTCTAAACTTCCCTGATCCTTCAGCTGCATCCTTCTCCCTAAACCGCAAAAACTTAGAAGATTTGTTTGCTCCGCTATTTGATGATACTATTGTTAGTCGTGCTTCTGATGTATCCATAAGTTCCGCTGCACAACCACTCGTCAACATTCAAGGACCTGATACACCAGTAACTACAACCACAGCAGTTGCTGAAGATGCACCTCAACCAGAAACATCATCATCAATAGATCGAACAGCTTCTACTTCTGCGTCTGCAGCTGAAGATCCCCCTCTACATTCTTCTGAAGTACCCACACCAGCAGATTATGATGGCAACGCCTTCTTCAATCCATTTGCTCTGGCTCCCACCATTCCAGACATTGCAGAGTCGTCAACACGTAATTTGGAACCGTCAAATCTGCACCAAAATTATCAACACTACCCATCCACTCACAAATGGACTAAGGATCACCCCTTAGTGAATGTGATTGGCAACCCAGAAAACCCAGTCATGACACGTCAACGACTCCACACAGACGGTGAAACCTGCATTTATGCACTCACCATTTGTCAATCAGAACCCAAAAACATTAAAAAAGCCCTTACCTACGACAATTGGATTGAGTCTATGCAAGAGGAATTGGATCAATTCAAGAGGTTGGAAGTTTGGGAATTGGTAGAAAGACCAGATGGGGTATACGTCGTTGGGATGAAGTGGATCAGGAAGAATAACTTGGATGCAGATGGAACGGTTATTCGTAACAAGTCCCGGTTTGTCGCTAAAGGATTCAGTCAAGAGGAAGGAATCGACTTCGAGGAATCTTTTGCACCAGTGGCACGTCTTGAGGCCGTTCGAATGTTCTTGGCGTATGAAGCTCACAAGAATATCACCGTTTACCAGATGGATGTGAAGACGGCATCTCTCAATGGACAACTCCGTGAAGAGGTGTACGTTACTCAACCAGAAGGCTTCATTGACCCAGAACATCTGAACCACGTCTATAGGCTCAAGAAAGCCCTTTATGGCCTTAAGCAAGCCCCAAGGGCATGGTACGACAAACTATCTGCATTCTTATTAGCTAATCATTTTACTAAAGGATCAGTTGACCCGACTTTGTTTATACAAAAACACGGGGAGGATATTCTCATTGTTCAAATTTATGTAGATGACATCATTTTTGGTTCAACTCATAAAAAATATTCAAACGCTTTTGCAAAATTAATGAAACAAAACTTTGAGATGTCCATGATGGGTGAACCCAAGTTCTTCTTAGGACTGCAAGTTCATCAATCACCCCATTGTATTTTCTTAAGTCAGTCCAAATATGCTCAGGAAATATTGAAAAAGCATGGTATGACTAGTTGTGACACCGAGAATACCCCAATGTCTTCCTCATCCCCAAAGCTAGATGCTGATCTACATGGGACACCCATTGATCCTACCAAATATCGTAGTATGATTGGGTCGATCATGTATCTAACAGCTAGCCGACCGGATGTTGTATTTGCCACTAATCTATGCTCCCGTTACCAATCGAGACCAACTGAAAGACACCTATCTGCTGTTAAAAGGATCCTTCGATACATAAAGGGAACCATTCACTTGGGGATCTGGTATCCGAAGGATTCTGGTTTTGCACTAATAGCTTTTTCAGATGCCGATCATGCCGGATGCATAGACACAAGGAAAAGTACATCAGGGGGAGTTCAATTTTTGGGTGACAAGATTGTGTCTTGGCAGTCAAAGAAGCAGGATTGTACATCACTGTTATCAACGGAATCCGAATACGTGGCCATGTCAGCATACTGTGCTCAAGTTATCTGGATGAGATCACAACTGATGGACTACGGATACGTTTTCAACAAGATTCCAATGTACGGCGACTCCAAGAGTGCCATCGCTATCTCGTGCAACACTGTCCAGCATTCAAAATCCAAGCATATTGCTCTCCGATATCACTTCATCAAAGAGCACGTGGAAATGGGTACAATTGAATTATATTTTGTGGGTACAGAATACCAATTGGCAGATTTATTCACCAAAGCTTTGCCTCATGCAAGATTTGTTGAATTGGTTCACCATATTGGTATGAGATGTTTGACTCTAGACAAATTGAACAATTTTCTTAAACAAAATTAAATGAGTCAAACATTAAAACTATTTTTGTATATAATATCCGAAAAAGACAAAAAGATTTTACATTTCATTTTTCACAACAAAAAAAAAATAAAATAAAAAAAAATAAATAAATAAATAAAATAAAAAAAAATTGTCTTTAAGTGTGCAAAAGTGAAACCGAATCAAAATATGTTCTCGTCATTTCAAATTTCATTAATTTCAAATCACGAACATATTTTGAGGGGGAGAAATCTTTGCACATTTATCATCTCAAATCTTCATCATTATCAAAATCTTCATCGAAAAATAATTCTATGATCTCTTGAACTACAAATTGTCAAAATGTCAAAATTATATCTTAGTTCAAGGGGGAGAAATGGACTTAAACAAAGTTTTTTCTTCAAATTGGATCAATGTGTCAACCATTATAAACATCAAGGACTGAAATTGCAAAGTTGAGTAATGTTGTCACTTTAGGACCTTATGTGATCTAAGATTCTAGTCAAGGGGCAAAAAATGTCACAATAGGACTTTATGAAATTTAGGACACAAGTTCAGGGACTGAAATTGACAAAAGAGCAAACTTGGTTTATATATCACAAACTTTGACTTCAGTCAAACACACAAACACACAGGACTCAGAAAATCAATTTTTCCCGTAAAACCCGCCAAAACGCCATAATCCTCAAGAACATCAAGATTTTTAATTTTCTTATTAAAGATTAACTTGTAAGTTTTTAGTTCATTCGTGTATACCTTATAATCGTTTGCGTATCATCTTTGTGGTATAAATTCATGTATTGTCGATTTAGGGTTTATATTTATGATTTGGGCGTTTCTTGAGTTTTGATGTTTAGGTTAATTAATTCAGTACATTAGCCTAATAACATGATTTAGAATGATATGTAGTGGATTAATTAGATTCTATAACACCATAAAAGGTTGTTCGAATGATCTAGGGTTTAAGGTAGTCGCGGTTGAGAGCTGAGATAAAAGAGTGTTGAGCTGTGTTGTTTGAATGACGGGATATGATTATTTGTTGGTTCTGATTGTGCGTAAAAAAATCTCATAACATAAATCTTAAAGATCAGTTTGGTTTGAATGATTGGATGGCTTAGGAGTTACCGAGTTTCTATGTTAATTTTGTCGACTTTGTGAAGAAATATTGAGTTTAGGAGTTACCGAGTTTCTATGTTAATTTTGTCGACTTTGTGTAAAATTTATTGACTTTGTGCTTACCAAGTTTCTATGCTCATCTGTCAACTTTTTATATTGACTTTGTGCTTTACCGAGTTTGTGCCAAGTTTGTGCTTAAGTGTTTATCTCTCAACTTTGTATGAAATCTATTAACTTTGTTGCATAAATTGAATCTGTCGACTTTGTCTCCGAGTTAGGAGATGAAAGTTAGGGACTTGTCGACTTTGTATGAACTTGTCAACTTTGTATAAACTTGTCAACTTTGTATAAACTTGTCGACTTTGTATAAACTTGTCGAGTTTGTATGAAATTGTCGAGTTTGTATAAATTTTTCAACTTTGCGCTTACCGAGTTTTTGTGATTAATCTGTCGACTTTAGAAATTTTTGACTTTGTCTCCGAGTTAGGAGACCAAAGTCATGGACTTACCGAGTTTCTGGTAACTTACCGAGTTTCTAGTAACTTGCCGAGTTTCTAGTAACTTGCCGAGTTTCTACAAACTTGCCGAGTTTCTATAAACTTATCAAGTTTCTGAAATCTTATCAAGTTTCTAAAAACTTATCAAGTTTCTAAAAATTTATCAAGTTTCTAGAACTTATCAAGTTCCTAAAAGATTTTCCGAGTTTGTCACAATCTTTCGAGTTTGTTACATTTTTCAGACTTAGAATCTTTTAACTTAGGAATGTGCAAATGTCTGTAAGCACTTGTTTACTTGAAAATGGATTGCATGACTGAAATATGAATGTGTTCATGATTAAGCCTATCTATGTGATGCATCAATTATCATTCACTAACACATATATACGATGTCTATTATGTATTGTTGTTGGGGTTTGTGGAATACAGGCAAATCATGTCTCAAGGATCCATTACTCAAAAGGAGATGATACCAGAAGGTGATGAGCACAAAATCAAAGGGTCAAATTCAAGAGTCGACTTTGATAATCTGCCTTGTCATCAGTCTTGCCAAATCATTGTGGAAATACTCAGAAGACACTTCATCAGTTCGGTATTGACTAAGACAGCAAGCGTCCCAGAAGTATATATGAATCAGTTTTGGCAGTCCATGATCATCGGAAAGGACAACAAAAACATTACAGTCACAGTTGACAACACAGAGATTCAATTCAGGGTTGATACTCTTCGCAACGTTCTTGACCTTCCATCAGAAGCCTCAGGTCCAAGAGGCAAATTTCATGATGACCCAACCTTTGAAACCATGGCTGATACACTAGTGCATCTCGGCTATGATGATCAGGCTGAAGAGCTCACCTCAATTTCCAGAGTGAATAGAAAGTTCATCCCTCAGCCGTGGTTAACCCTTTACACCATAATCATTCATTGTATAACCGGCAAAGCAACTGGACTTGAACACCCAAGTCTGACACAGTTACAATTCTTCTGGGGTGTAGTCAACTTCTACCACATGGACTTCGCCAAGTTCATATGGAAGGACATGATATTCCAAGCCCAACAGTTCCAACAAAAGAAGGGTTACAAGATGGATCACATGCTCACCGGGGTTAAAATACAGATAACAAACACCAAGAAACAGGGTGTGAGAATCCCACCAAGTATGTTGACAAAAGAGGTGATGGGAACTGATGCTTACCAATTGTACGATGAAGCTGAAAAGGCCGGAAAGGTGGGGGTTACTGTCAAAGGAACAAAATCAACCAAGGGAAAAGGTAAAGCAACAGGGAAAACTGTTCCAGCTGCTTCTTCTCGAACAAAGAAATGCTCAAGAGCTGATAAGAAGAAAGTGATTACCAGAGAAAAGACCACATAATTGAAACTTAGAGATGAACCAAGTGACGAAGATGAGGAAGAAGAAGTAGATCTTAGCAAGGGAAAAAAGGAAAAAGATCTTGAGAAGATGAAGTCAGCAATGATAGAGTTAGACAAAGGATTGAAAAAGGGCAGAGGAAAGTCACTTAAAATGTCAGACCAATCATTTCAACCCATTGAACCACCACTGACTGAAGAAGAAGAACAAGAATAACTAGATAAAGCAACAAAGGTTAGTAGAAAGAAACATTTAGCTGATCAAGAGAAGATTGAAAGAATGAAAAGAGGTGAAGGATCAGCTTCACAATCCTTACCTCAAACTGAAGAAGATACAGAGGCAACAAAGTCTGCTACACTGGATGAATCTGAGGGTGAATCAGAAGAGTCAGTTGAAAGAATACATACATCCTCAGGATCTGGATCTGATGAAACTGACAGTAGTGAAGATGAAGAAGATGATGAAGAAGGAGATGAAGAGAGTGAAGATGGTGAGGATGATGAAAAAGAAAATGAAGGAAAAGACAACCAAGACGACAACCCTATTATATCACCACAACTGTCATCAGTAGGTCAGTCCCCAAGTGAATTAAATGAACTCAAAGAATACCCTTCTGCACTCCAAAAGATGGTTTTGAGGAATCAACAAGCTGAAGAAAATGAGCACAAAGCGTTAAAAGAACAGCTCACTGAGGTGGAGAAGAAGGTGGATATACAAAAATTTCACGTCGATAATCTCAAAGCATTTGATCTGGAAAAGACAGCAGGGAAATATCTTAAGACTCATGTCCCGCAAGAGTTCAGTTGCCAAGTACCCCAAGAAGTCGATAAGAATCTTAAAGAGGCACTTCCAGAAATTCTCAAAGAATATGTCAGGAAAAATCTGGAAAAGACAGTGGCTAACTTAATGCAGACAACACCAATAACAATCCAAACAGTGCCACCCAATCCATCCACTGCTGACCTCTAGGGAAAACTACTTGCAGACATCATTGACAATCCTGATGAAGAAGAACTCAGAAAAGCATTGCTTAATTCCATGAAGAAAGTAGAAAAGAAAGCAGCAGAGGCATGTAAGCAAGATAAGCCAGTTAAGCATTGTCGGGATGATCCAAACGATCAGGCTAAGAAAAGAAGGAAACCTTACAAGTCAATTGGTCCTTCCACCATAGCACCATCTTCTGGAACAACAAAACAATCAAGCCAAGAAAAATTCGTTCCGCTTGAAGGAGGGGCATTCGATGAGACTGAAGCTTATGATGACATGGGTTTTGATCAAGAATTTCCCGTTTCACCTCTAAGAGTTCAGAATGTCACTGCACCACCCACCAATGGACAAGCCAAACTTCAACCAGAATCGGTAAACCCTAATGCTCCAAGATTTGATTGGTTTGAAATGATGGTGGACGCATATCCGGAAACTGAAAATGATACACCTGTTGAAGGCTCTATTGTGGACTTCACCAAATGACTGAAGAAGGCAATGAAAGTTCAGAAGTTGGGATTGCCTGATATCATCAGAGTTTGCAAAGATGGCTTCATAGAATTTAAAACAGTCACTACTTCAGAACTGGAGTTTGAGTACAACCTGGAACAAGTAGCAAGAGCTCTTTCTGAAAACATTGACTGGGATCATGCGCGGGATTCTCATCCAAAAGAACAACTCCAACTCCGTGATTATTCATAACCCTTACCTCTCGTTGGCCATTCTCACAACCCAAAGATACCCAAGGCGTACTTCTTCAATAACGACTTGGATTATCTTGTCTATGGAAACACAGACCCTGAGAAACATTATGCAACTTCCCTTACCAAGTACCAAGCAACTTCTTATACTTTAGAAGGTTTTGAAGAACAAATCGGCGATTTATTTATCAATGAAGTTCAAGAATACAATGATGAAGCTGCTATGGGTATATATCACTGGCCGAATCTGAGAAAGTGGTTCTACAAATGAAAACTCACCTTTCCTTCAAAACCTGAAGCTGAAGTTTATCAAAGAAGTAGAATCCTTTCAATCACAAGTGCAGAAACTGGATCAATGTTTGGCTACAACTATCTGAAGAAGATTACCGTGAGGAGGCTGGACGATCAATAATACACATTCAAAGTAGCAGACTATCCTTACTTGCACATCAATGATATTGAAGACATGTATCTCCTGAAAGTTCAAGGAAAACTCGAACATCTTCCTGGGCATCTTCAGTATGATATCATCAATTCTGTGTTGTTGTACATCCGTAATATTGTCATCAGATCCAGAGTTGAAGACGTGCACCTTGGGGTAGAAAGCTACCAGAAGAAACTGAATTTGGTTAGGCCTAATCTCCAACCTCCGGGAATAGCAGACAAGAAGCCATACACTTTCGGTGATAGACCATTTGGGTTGGTGTATGTAAGGGATAGAAGCTCAACGAGATTCATGGGTTATCAAGAAATCCACAAGTTCAGTGATGAAACTCTTCTGCATGTCAAGACTGAACTCGAAAAGATTCTGGCAAACCATAGAAAGGGGTTGAAGACGGGATGGTTAAAGCATATAAGCTGGAGTAGGAATGATGCGAAGCAAGCAGTCAAGTTCATTGATCGGATTGACAAAAGGCTCAAGTTTCGGACAACAATGAGACGACTGGAAAGCTATGTGGGAGGATGTGCCAGAGTTCCTAACATTCACACTTTCCGTCGACCTGATCAGTAATCATTGGTATAATTTGTTATCATTTGTCATATTTCATCATAATTTTTCATCATTTATCATCATTAACAATGGCTTGTGCACACATAACAGTACACAACCCGTTCTTGTAATGAAAGGACCCTGAGGTACGCTTCAGTGCCTCAATCCTGATCAAAGGAGCGAAAGCTTCTTACTTATGAGTATAATTAAACCAGAATTTTTTCTAAGTTTTTTTTCAAAATTCTGCTCATAAGGACAAGTATTCCCTCATTAAGGGGGAGTATTTGAAACATAATCTTTGTTCCACACACAAAAGTTCTTGAAATTCTTCCCACAAAACTCAAAAGGCATATTTTTATCAAACGTTTATCAAAAACATCATAAGTATGCTATTTTTGAGGGGGAGAATAAAGATATGATTAAAATATGGTAATTCAAAAGTTGATATCTCACAAGAGCTTGACTCAGAATTGACACTCGAATTGACGATAGCAAAAGTCAGTAGTCGAAAAGACATGTCCGGGACGGGTAATAATTTCAAGCCAGTTTATCTGGTGATGTAAACGTGTCTCGCAAAGGATATGTCTGAGTAGAATGTACCGATTTCGAGCGATTTTCCTTGAATGTGATCTGGATGGGTAATAATTTCAAGCTAGTTCTACTAGTGATGTAAACGTGTCTCGCGACGATCATGTTCATTGAAAATCAATCAATTCAAAAAGTGCTAACTCTACCCGACATGTGCAAATTTACCTTAAATACTTATGAGCACATGTTAAGGGGGAGTATTTCTGAAAATCACAAAACTCTCAAAGTGTTAACAAAATATGTTTTCATAATCATAAACACTTTGAGAGATTTTCAAAAAGTTTGGTTTATGGCAACAATAGGATAGTCATGGAGTTATAAGGTGACTAAGGTTAGGAAAAACCGTCCTATGATCCGCCAAAGCCGGAGGGATCTACCCAAGGACAATACCAATAGTTTAGTACTAGAAAGTCCTAGGTATGATTGAAAAAGGAGAAATGAAATGAAAGGAGAAAGAAGGGGTTGAAGAATGAAAAAGAAAAGTAAAGAAAAGGGTGAAAAGAAATGGCCCTCCATTTGAGCAACCTTAGGGCAGACACCGGGTTCAACACATATGCTACTGGTTGTTACTAAGGTAACACCGGTATTGAAGAATTAAGCCGTCATGGACCCAGTGACGCAAATGCACTAAACCTTCTAGCCACTCAGGTGTCTCTCAAAAGACACTTGTTTCATTTCACACGGAGAACCCTTCATTATCTATCGACCTCTCACTCCGAGATGTGTTGATATTGAAAAGGAGGCAATCTGCTCCATACTTCCGACGACCAAACAAATAAGCACTGAATCGAGTCTAGAGCCATGAGATACATCAAAGATCTCTTAGGTACACTTAGCATACACTGGTTGTTCAACAAAAGGAACACCAGTTGTACATTATAAGAGTGTCCTTCGCAGATCCTAGCAATCTGCCGAGAACATTCATGAGAGAATTCACAAATTGTGATTCTCAGTGATTGAATGGAAATCCTGCCAGGGTCAACATCAAACAGCCCTGACAGCAGGTCACTTCGGTAATCCCTTGTGGATTACGCTTATTGTTAGTTCCAAAACGGTCTACAGTCGTGAGATGATCCTCAGTGGCTCACTGAATCGTAGGTGCACTTCGGTGTGTCTGTGTAAGCCCTTTCGGGGGTATCCGATTCAGAATGCCCTGGGTTAGGATTAGAGAAAGTCTTCACACTATGCTGTTGATGATCTCGAATTCCGAATCTATAAGTGCCGGATAATTTATTGCTAACTGTTTACCTGCAGCGAATCATGGAGACCTGGAGTTACATAACCACCATTCCATCATGCACATATCCTGAAGATAAGTTCTCACAAAGACTAAGAGATAACAAAAGTTCAAAGATGTTAAAGAAAAGTCAAAGTTCAAGCACTACAACCTTTCACAAGTCAAAGATTGAAGAAGTGATAACCAGTTGAAGAACAAAAGTCAAAAGACATATGAGCATGGTAGAAAAGACGTAAAGACACCAGAATTAAAGAACGTTGGTGGAAGGCAGATCGTTACCATATCATATCACAACAAGAACAAAGAACAAAGATGCAAATGACGTCAAAAGCCTAAGAAGCAAAGACGACGTCAAGCAACCTTGATGACCAATACTTAGGGGGAGATTGTTGGGAACACTTTATTATTCATCAAGTATTGATCATTTATGTAATAGGTTGCTTAGGCCTTTAGGTTTGTTTTATGGCCCGGCCTGTGTAGAAGGCCTATGGGTTGTGTCTATTTATTTATGTTAATTATGTTTATTAGGGTTATAAGCCCATGTATTGTAAGAAACTATAAATACCCCCTCCCATTCAAGGGAGAGGGTTGGTTGGTTGAATGGTTAAACATTTCATTATTATCTTAAGTAAACCTTCCACTATCTTTCCCTCTCTAACTTTCTCTCTCTAGATCTAGGATTAGATTAGTAGCTTGTGTGATAAATCTAAGTAACAACAGTAAGTTTAGTGACCAAATAAGTTTAGAATGCCTTAAGAATTTTATGGTAATGCCTTCACTATATAGGTTTCACTTTTGACATCATCACATCCTTTCGAATTTCGATCTTAATATCTAATTCATTTGTTAATTGTTTAGATGCTCATTCGTCCATTTTGAGAATTTTGCGATCATGATGTGTTGGACACATTTTGTGGTTTCTCAGCTTTTGCTAAACACCTTAAGGTTTCCCCTACACTATCAGATTATGCCTTACCCATTTCTATTTTCCTATGAGAAATCTTGTGGTTCTTAATCACGAGTATAAGAGTTATTCAACACATTTTCATTTGTTCGTTCGATATCTCAACTTGAATTAATCGATGAAGTTTTTATCGTTTGGCATTTCCTCCGTATTTATGTCTTCTTCATATTGTGTTTTATGTATCTTTCCTGAAAGGTTACACTATCATTTGTTATATATATGTTCCGTATTAGACCGTCAAGATCGTGTCATGAGAATAAAAAAATTTCCATTCGTTAAATCTTTTAGAAGCAATCATCCCGAGTGAGTCAATCATTTTCATTACCTTTCATTATTTGGTACGTTTCTGTTTAATCTTTCATTTCAATTTCGTGGACGAAATTTTCTTTTTAGAGGGGAAGAGTTGTAAAACCCTAAATTCTGAAACCCTAATTTTACGTCTAATTTGAAATTTTACCTAAGTCATGTAATAATTAATAATTACCTAAACTATAAGTGATATGATAATGACACATTATATGAGTTATAACCTAAGATAACTAAATAAATAAACTTGTTACAAATCTTTTCTTTAATCCTAGTCCAAAATCCGACCCTCCCCTCCTCTATGTACACGTTTTATATAATAGATGGAACCAAAAATCACTTTGGCCATACCATATACACGTTGGATATTTGAGATGAGAACAAGAAAACATAAAATATATTACTAATAAAAGGCAAGATTTTGTTCCCCCTCCTAACCTAAAAAAAAATGTTTTCCTCTTATTCCCATCCTCACTTTATACGGCATTCTCCCTCTCCCATAATCGGCTCTCCTCTCCCTCCCCATAACCGAACCACGAACAGCCCCTATTCCCTCCATGTTTGCCCTCAAGTCCAAGAAGAAGAAGGTGTGAAGATTGGTGTATTCGTGGTCATTGCTTTCTCTTTTGATTTCTCTTCTTTGATTCCCTCTCCATACGGATTAAAGGTAATCATAAACCTATATATGTCTCGTTAATTATTATACAGAGATTAAGCCACGTTAAAATTATGTTGTGATTATTTTCTAATCGTATAATCAAGCCCTAAAAATTTTGTAATCATTAAATGGTAATCAATACAAGACAATTAATATAGGAAACCCTAGAAAAATTATGGGAGTCGATTAGGGCTAAATAGGTTTAGGATTTGGGTGTGATTTTATGTGAACATGCTGTCCAGAATTTGGGTCGGATTCAAAGGGATCTAATTTAATGGTTCCAACGTGTTTTTGTATGATTATTAAGTCTAAAATTAAGTTTAAGTTTCCTATTTTCTGAATATATAAATTTTGTGGTTAATGGAGGTCGGGAAAGCAGTTTCTTGAATTTTAGAAGATTAAGTGTCAAAACAGAATTTCGGGTCTGGAAATTCAGTCAGATTTTATGATTTTTCATTTACAAACTATAAGGTCTGGGAAGCCCGAATTTTTTCAAGAGAATAATTAATATGTCTATTAGTTACTGGAATTTTTGTAGATTTTTCTGAAGGGTCTTGGTATGTTTTTAAAATACAAACTTTTCGGGTATACTATCAGGTCACATTCTGGAACAGGTTTGAAAAACGATTTTTGTTTGGATACTTGCACTAGGAGATAAAATCTGTAAAAATTAGGGGAAGTATTAAACCTATATAGGTATCTCTGGTAAAAATTATAGAACCACAGGAGCTTGTTTGTGGTGTTTTAAAAATCATAAGAATATGAACCAGAATCACATGAGAAACCCTAAACATGTTATTAAATGACAATATGTACTAAGATCCGTTATGACATTAGATGAACACATAAGTATTAAATGATCCCTAATCCATGTAGATTCTTTGAAGGAGGCGTGATGTTGTTTCCTAGTGATCACTTTTCTCGTTGCTCTCATTCCGTTTGCTAAGGTACAGATATTCCACCCTTTTTCAGTAAGGGTATCTCATGACTTTTGATTCCTTGATATTTTCTATTCTGAGTTGTGATTCATTTGATATTTGTTTAGTTATTCGGTCTGATATGGTTGATTTTTCGTTCTCTCTTGTGACTTCAATATTCGTATTAGAATCCTTTGATACTTTGTAACCCAATTAATATTATAACTTCGTGTGAAAACCTTTCTTAAATATATATCTTGATGATGTTTTGAGAAAAACTATTTTAAAATGATTTCTATGAACACGATGCAGCATCATTTTTATATGACGGTTTATTGACTTTTATGAAAACTACTTTTAAAAGATTACTTTTATGAAAACGATGTTTAACAGATTTCTCACGGTCACATAAATTATTTGTACAGATAATTGTTTTGCTATCCCGTTTTGATATGATATTCAGTTTAGTTAGACATATCTTTGTTTGGACATATTATAATTGTTTCGTTATGTTTGTGTTGTTTCCCGAGCTAACTAGTCATGGAGGTACCATGGCCATGTCATTGAGGCACCAATGGCATGACACTATCTGTAGCGGTGTGATTGGTCCACGGCGTTCCCTTGTGATGTGTATATTATTATTGAGCTCGTACACTTAATTGCCATTTTGGTACGCCAATATATTTGTCATAGTACAGGTGTATGGTGGTGTACATAACTTTGTTTTGCAGGGAGCGTATGGATGCATCCTAGGTATGTTTTGAGATATGATTATGATATGGCTTAGTAGTGAATGGTTTGTGTGTGTCATACACCCCATGTCACTTTTGGGAGATCGCTACTCCATTTGATATGACAGGATATAATATATGATATGATTCATTGGTCTATTCATGTATCATGCTTAGACACTTGTTTTGAGCACGTGGGCATTTCCTTATGATTCCTTGATTTCTTTATCATCACTTTAACTCATTATTCATTTGACTCTTTTGACATATGATTTCTTGTTCAGCAGATTCCTTTGACTTCATTTTGTGTACTTATTCATGTTCAGTTTATTATTTTATTTCTGTTCACTGGGCTTTTTAAGCTCAGTCGCATTTTCTTTTCCCTGCGGCAAGTATTCAAGCGGGATGCTGGGATTTGAGTGATGAGAGTAGGAGCTTTTAGAGGACCAACCCAACCTTAGTTTCCCTATCCTTTGGAATTAGTTTATGATTTATGTCTTGGTTATTTTATTTCATTTTAGAGTTGGATTTGATTTGTATTTCTTTGGGAGTCATTTTGTTTAATGACTTGTATTTATTTATTTAAGTCTTTCGCTTGCGTTTATTATGTTCTGATTGACACCATAATGTGACATTTTGACCCTTGTCGGGTTGGGGTGTTACAATTATGGTATCAGAGCTTAGGCTTCGACCTGTAGTACCTTAAGTTATGACCTGTGAAGATGTGGCCCTTAGGATTGCACTATAGGAGCTTATGAAGTGACCCTTGAGGAATTTGCATTAGGTTTCGCCAGTGAAACTAAAGTTGTGACCGGTGAGGATTGGGTAGACTATAAGATATTTGTTTAAGTATCACTCCTTCGCATCACTTTGATTCATATTCTTGCCTTTATTTGAGCCCTTGTTAAGATCATTCTTTCCGGAGATTTAGAAAATCTGTTAGGATTCGCAACGTAAGTTTAGTGACCAAATAAGTTTAGAATGCCTTAAGAATTTTGTGGTAATGCCTTCACTATATAGGTTTCACTTTTGACATCATCACATCCTTTCGAATTTCAATCTTAATCTCTAATTCATTTGTTAATTGTTTAGATGCTCATTCGTCCAATTTGAGAATTTTGCGATCATGATGTGTTGGACACATTTTGTGGTTTCTCAGCTTTTGCTAAACACCTTAAGGTTTCCCCTACACTATCAGATTATGCCTTACCCATTTCTATTTTCCTATGAGAAATTTTGTGGTTCTTAATCACGAGTATAGGAGTTATTCATCACATTTTCATTTGTTCGTTCGATATCTCAACTTGAATTAATCGATGAAGTTTTTATCGTTTGGCATTTCCTCCGTATTTATGTCTTCTTCATATTGTGTTTTATGTATCTTTCCTGAAAGGTTACACTATCATTTGCTATATATATGTTTCGTATCCGTTGGATCAAGTTCGTGAAGATTTGTCATTCGTTGAAGAACCTGATGCTATATTAGACCGTCAAGATCGTGTCATGAGAATCAAAAATTTTCCGTTCGTTAAATCTTTTAGAAGCAATCATCCCGAGTGAGTCAATCATTTTCATTTCCTTTCATTATTTGGTACGTTTCTGTTTAATCTTTCATTTCAATTTCGCGGACGAAAATTTCTTTTTAGAGGGGAAGAGTTGTAAAACCCTAAATTCTGAAACCCTAATTTTACGTCTAATTTGAAATTTTACCTAAGTCATGTAATAATTAATAATTACCTAAACTATATGTGATATGATAATGACACATTATATGAGTTATAACCTAAGATAACTAAATAAATAAACTTGTTACAAACCTTTTCCTTAATCCTAGTCCAAAATCCGGCCCTCCCCTCCTCTATGTACATGTTTTATATAATAGATGGAACCGAAAATCACTTTGACCATACCATATACACGTTGGATATTTGAGATGAGAACAAGAAAACATAAAGTATATTACTAATAAAATGGAAGATTTTGTTCCCCCTCCTAACCTAAAATAAAAAATAAAAAATAAATAAAAAATAAAACATTTTCCTCTTATTCCCCTCCTCACTTTATACGGCATTCTACCTCTCCCAAAAAAAAAAAAAAAAAAAAAAAAAAAAAAAAAAAAAAAAAAAAAAAAAAACCTCCATAATCGGCTCTCCTCTCCCTCCCCATAACCGAACCATGAACAGCCCCTATTCCCTCCATGTTTACCCTCAAGTCCAAGAAGAAGAAGGTGTGAAGATTGGGGTATTCATGTTCATTGCTTTCTCTTTTGATTCCCTCGCCATACGGCTTAAAGGTAATCATAAACCTATATATGTCTCGTTAATTATTATACAAAGATTAAGCCACGTTAAAATTACGTTGTGATTATTTTCTAATCGTATAATCATGCCTTAAAAATTCTGTAATCATTAAATGGTAATCAATACAAGACAATTAATATAGGAAACCCTAAAAAAATTATGGGAGTCGATTAGGGCTAAATAGGTTTAGGATTTCGGTGTGATTTTATGTGAACATGCAGTCCAGAATTTGGGTCGGATTCAAAGGGGTCTAATTTAATGGTTCCAATGTGTTTTTGTATGATTCTTAAATCTAAAATTAAGTTTAAGTTGCCTACTTTCTGAATATATAAATTTCGTGGTTAATGGAGGTAGGGAAAGCAGTTTCTTGAATTTTAGAAGATTAAGTGTCAAAACTGAATTTCGGGTCTGGAAATTCAGTCAGTTTTATGATTTTTCATTTACAAACTATAAGGTCTGGGAAGCCCCAATTTTTGCAGGCGAATAACTAACATGTCTATTAGTTACTGGAATTTTTGTAGATTTTTCTGATAGATCTTGATATGTTTTTAAAATACAAACTTTTCGGGTATACTATCAGGTCACATTCTGGAACAGGTTTGAAAAATAATTTTTGTTTGGATACTTGCACTAGGAGATAAAATCTATTAAAATTAGGAGAAGTATTAAACATATATAGGTGTCTTTGGTAAAAATTATAGAACCACAGGATCTTGTTTGAGGTGTTTTAAAAATCATAAGAATATGAACCAGAATCACATGAGAAACCCTAAACATGTTATTAAATGACAATAAGTACTAAGATCCGTTATGACATTAGATGAACACATAAGTATTAAATGATCCCTAATCCGTGTAGATTCGTTGAAGGAGGCGTGACGTTGTTTCCTAGTGATCACTTTTCTCGTTGCTCTCATTCCGTTTGCTAAGGTACAGATATTCCACCCTTTTTCAGTAAGGGTATCTCATGACTTTTGATTCATTGATATTTTCTATTCTGAGTTGCAATTCATTTGATATTCGTTTGGTTATTCTGTCTGATATGGTTGATTTTTCGTTCTCTCTTGTGACTTCAATATTCGTATTAGAATCCTTTGATACTTTGTAACCCATTTAATATTATAACTTCGTGTGAAAACCTTTCTTAAATATATATCTTGATGATGTTTTGAGAAAAACTATTTTAAAATGATTTCTATGAACACGATGCGGCACCATTTTTATATGATGGTTTATTGACTTTTATGAAAACTACTTTTAAAATATTACTTTTATGAAAACGATGTTTAATAGATTTCTCGCGGTCACATAAATTATTTGTACAGATAATTGTTTTGCTATCCCGTTTTGATATGATATTCAGTTTAGTTAGACATATCTTTGTTTGGACATATTATAATTGTTTCGTTATGTTTGTGTTGTTTCCCGAGCTAACTAGTCATGGAGGTACCATGGCCATGTCATTGAGGAACCAATGGCATGACACTATTTGTGGCGGTGTGATTGGTCCACGGCGTTCCCTTGTGATGTGTATATTATTATTGAGCTCGTGCACTTAATTGCCATTTTGGTACGCCAATATATTTGTCATAGTGCAGGTGTCTGGTGGTGTACATAACTTTGTTTTGCAGGGAGTGTATGGATGCATCCTAGGTATGTTTTGTGATATGATATGATATGGCTTAGTAGTGAATGGTTTGTGTGTGCCATACACCCCATGTCACTTTTGGGAGATCGCTACTCCATTTGATATGACAGGATATAATATATGATATGATTCATTGGTCTATTCATGTATCATGCTTAGACACTTTTTTTGAGCTCGTGGGCATTTCCTTATGATTCCTTGATTTTCTTATCATCACTTTAACTCATTATTCATTTTACTCTTATGACATATGATTTCTTGTTCAGCAGATTCCTTTGACTTCATTTTGTGTACTTATTCATGTTCAGTTTATTATTTTATATCTGTTCACTGGGCTTTTTAAGCTCAGCAGCATTTTCTTTTCCCTGCAGCAGGTATTCAAGCGGGATGTTGGGATTTGAGTGATGAGAGTAGGAGCTTTTAGAGGACCAACCCAACCTTAGTTTCCCTATCCTTTGGAATTAGTTTATGATTTATGTCGTGGTTATTTTATTTCATTTTAGAGTTGGATTTGATTTGTATTTCTTTGGGAGTCATTTTGTTTCATGACTTGTATTTATTTATTTAAGTCTTCCGCTTGCGTTTAATATGTTCTGATTGACACCATAATGTGACATTTTGACCCTTATCGGGTTGGGGTGTTACATCTGAAACCACCGAGAAACAAGAACCAAAGGGTTTTAATTGGAGGTTCTTGAAGTGATAGCGGTGAGGAAGATGAAGAAATGACCAACGATGAAACGTGTCTTATGGCTCATGCATCAAATGAGGTACATTCCAATTGTTCTTACTATAGTGATAATGCTTCTTCGATAGATGATGATACAGTGTAGAGTGAATATAATAAATTATGTAAAGTTAGGATAAAGATCATAATGAGAAATAAGATGTTAAAAAATTATTAGAACTAGGTTAGAAAACGAAATTCTCGAGTTAAAAGAAAAAGTTAATAAACTTGAGAAAAACAAAAAGATTGACATCAGTGTACGTCGTGTCAAGATCTTAGAGTAGAAAATGAAAAACTCAAAGAGGAAGCAACTATGCTTACTAACACTATGTTCTCAAGAAAAAAAAATAAGGAGAAAGTGAAAGTAAAGTAAATTAAGAGGGAGTAAAGAAATGGAAATGATGTAAAGTAGTCTTTCACCCCTAAAAGTGGGGTGAAAGTTTTTAATGCAAAATCCTATCACTTTCACTACTTTATTTTCACTTTACTTCCCAACTAAAAATCGAGAACACAATAAACATCACTTTCATTTACTTTACCTCCTATTACTCAACTTGAGAACACAATGTTAAGTTTGAAAGGAGTACTGGAAGCAACTATGCTTACTAAGTTTGAAAGGAGTACTCATTCTTAAAAAGAAATGTTAAGTATTAAAAAACCCTCCGGTAATAAAACGGGGCTAGGTTTTAATTTAGGTGAAGCATCAACTAGTGGGACAAAACAAGTAAAATTTGTAAAATCAACAGAAGCTGAAACAACAGGGGACGGATCCCTTAAAGGTCCAGACGGCTCCTTTAAATTTAAGGGATCTGTGGATCCGTCATTTGAATTCAGTTCAGTTTCGAATTTG
Source organism: Artemisia tridentata subsp. tridentata (assembly GCA_021014915.2). Lineage (NCBI taxonomy): Eukaryota > Viridiplantae > Streptophyta > Magnoliopsida > Asterales > Asteraceae > Artemisia > Artemisia tridentata. The sequence goes on along the minus strand of CP139508.1, from coordinate 121,177,685 downwards.
AAGTCCAACTTGAGTCCTAAACCAAAACATGTAGTTGTCAATAATATCAAGATACCTATTGCTAATAAAGATGAAGTTAAACGTTTTTACAAACAATCTTTGAAACCCGGAGTTGGATTTACAAAACCCGAAGTTAGAACAAAAACTCCGCCACCTAGGAAAATAAATACTTCTCAACTTCGGTCTAAAACACCGCAACCTAGAAGTAATTTTAGAAGACAAAGTTACCCAAATAACTATCTTGTAACTTGTATTAACTTCCAACAACAAAGTTACGTACCTTGGGGAATTTTTCCACCATTTCAACATCTGAATCAAATGCAACAAATGCATGGAATGTTTAATGCTAATAACTTTGGACCCATGAGATATTGGGAACCGAATGTTTGAGTTTTTGTGTAATTTAAATAGATATGCTTAGGAATTAATTTGGAGCTCGACGAATGGGTTAAAGATAGTTGATGCACAAAGCATATGACGTGAAACAAAAATCTCTTCTCTTCGTACAACGCATACAACGGAGGTAACATCATTTTTGGTAGTAATTTACGAGGGAACATCATAGGCAAAGGTACTATCTTTCATGACTCCCTTACTATTTTAAATGTTGAGCATGTAGATAACTTAGGTTTTAATCTACTTAGTGTTAGTCAAGTAAGTGATAATAAGTGTAAGGTAATATTTTCTGAGCACGACAATGAGATTACTAAAGATGGAAAGATCATAGGTAGAGGAATTAGGAAGAGCGGCTTGTATGTGATGAAAATAGGAAATAAGCTGAAAAATAGACTTTGCCTAGCAACCATAAACGAAAACTCTACATTATGGCATAGGAGACTATGTCACGGAAATATAATGTTTGATTTAATCATTGGCGTCAAAGGAATTAGTTAAAAGTTTACCTAAGCTTAAGTTTTTTACAACATTTTTGTAACGCTTGTAAAATTGGAAAACAAGCTCATGCTAGTCACAAAGCTAAGAATATAGTCTCAACAACTAGATGCCTAAAATTCTTACACATGGATCTATTCGGTCCATCCATCATACAGAGTTACGGAGGAGACCTTTACACCCATAGTAATAGTAGACGACTATTTTAGGTATACTTAGACAAAAAATTTTAAGACTAAAACTGAGGTTTTCGAGCAATTCGAAATATTTAGTAAGAAAGTCCAAAATCAAATAAGTTGTCCAATAGTTTCCATGAATTTGATAATGAAGTGAAATTCGGAGTTTATTGTGACGCTCACAAGATTACTCACAATTTCGCGGCTTCGCGCACTCCACAATCAAATGTGGTAGTTTAAAGGAAACCATGTTAAACAAACAATCCATGCCACAAAAGTTTTAGTGTATCGCCTGATGACATCAAATAAGTACTAATTATACGCATCATTTATGTTATTTATATAAGAATTAATACTTAAATCAAATCTCTAAATATTGGGTATGTTTGGCAAACTAAGATGTATGGCAAACTAGCTGTAAGATGTATGATATAAGCTACTTGGTGTTGTGAAGGAGATTATTTTTGTAACAAAAAGCTTATAGCTAAAAAAAAAAAAAAAAAAAAATTCCAGGCCCATTGTGTACAAATCAGCAAAGACAGCATCAAACTACAGTAACGCACTAGCACCTTGATTCAGCAGCACAAATAATAACGCGCCATCACATGCAAAACTATCATTCATTATCTAGCTCAACATAAAATGAGTCGTACAACCAAAACATGTCAAAGATCAAAGCATTGACAAGTTATAGATTCACAAATCCATAAAGTAGATATTGCACGATGCTAATGTAGAAAGTAAACCAAAATAATCAAACCACACTTCTGATCAGTAACACTAAACCAAAATCTTGTACTCTGAAAATATTATAGCAAAAAAACAACCATCTTTGACACTCAGCAGCATTTGAAACAGAGACGGACAAGAAAAGATGACAAGGTTGATTTAAGAAGTCTAGACATAAAATTTCCGAAAATCTTACGATAAAGAACATCAGCTCACAATCACTAATACATTGCTTCATTTCCTACCATAAATCCTTGAAGCTTGACGGTTCTTCTTCTTGGCTCCAGATTTAGTGACCTTGAGGCTCCTGTTAACAGCACTAAGTCTTGCAAGAGCTGCCTTCTTCAAATCTGGCCTGTAGAAGTTGTTTGCAACCTGCCATTGATAAAAAAAGTACAGCCCATGAGAAGCCAATCAATCTTGCTTACAAGAACACGTTAGACAAAAGGTGACAATTACAAACCAAAGGGTTTTTCATAAATTATTCTATTAGGTGCAAACAGGTAAACTTACAAACATTGTGAAAATGGAAACATGATAAAAAGGTTAAGCCAGTTAAAGTAGCCGGAATGCACTTACAATGTATTAAACCACCTAAACTATTTGATTAACAAATTAAATTATTGTTATAATAATATTTGGAAAGCATAAACAATCACGATTTGTAAAAAACCACGAAAATAATTGTAAGCAGATTCAACCTACCGGTTACATTATTATGTCTTAACCTATTATCCAATCCACACAAACCACTAGTTTGCCATAACAAACATCAATCATCCTATACATGCTACACAAGTAACACCATAGATAACTCTTTTCAGCTAATATCAAGCAAGCAAGACCCGTGAAAACATACATCTTTTTTGTTGTAGGACTTAGCTAAAAGACAACATAAATCCAAATTCTAGTCAGTCTAGCATATCTAAAAAACAAAGACATATAAAAAGCACAATTACAGTTAAATATTCTAATGCAGCCATTGAGTATTGATTTTAATATATCTATATTAAAACCCAAGTCTGTCCAAAAGTATATTTTATTATTTTGCTACAGTACTATTAAAACCCAAGTCTGCCAAAAGTATATTTTATTATTTTGCTACAGTACTATTGCTACAGTACTGTAACTACAGTAAATAAATATTTATTTTAATTATTTTTCGTACCAAACGGCCTCGAAAAATTATAAAACTTGCGCCATTATTAACGAAATAATTTTTCCAACAAAAATGAGTATAAATATACAATACTTTCTCGAAATCAATGTATTTGTCTTTGTTTTTGTTTTTATTATTTTTCGTACCAAACGGCCTCGAAAAATTATGAAACTTGCGTAATTATTAACGAAAAAAGTTGGGGAACACCCCCCACCCCTCCTCCCCCGCAACGCGGGGGGTTCGTCTAATGCAGCCACTCGTATTGATTTTAATAAGTAGTTACCTGGTTTACGACAGCCTTAGCCATGCTGTTGAACTCCTTCTTCATAACAGACTTGTGGAGTAGACTTGCAGGCTTGGACTGTTTCTTGGTCTTGGAAGTTGCAAGTAGAACAGATTGGTCCTTTCCAGCTGGCTGAATGGTAACAGTCTTCTTGTTGGCTAGACCTGCAATAATAAAACAATGTACAATAAAATATTAATACTAAACTATCGATCCTGGTACTAAAAGGTTCAAATAAAATATTATATTCCAAAATCAAAGACAAGCAAACCATAACAATTTTCAGAAAACCCTACTACCCCAGGACCTAAAAAGGGTCAATTATGTGCCTCGGCACACTGAATCAACCCTAGTAGTTTCTAAAACAATACAAAAACATTGTAAACGGCATAAATTTTAACAATTAAACAACCCTATGTTCTAAACCTCAAATTCTTCACCAACAACTGGTGGCCAGTGGACTAAACTTATCTTTTTCACGTCATATTTCATATGAATGACAAAAAAATTCTAAACTACGATAAATACACAAACATCACACGATAGCTAAAAATGCATATCTTATTAAATAAAAAACCATGTAAAAACATACATTCTCCAACAAACAATGAAACTAGTGACAAAACTACAAGCATTCAATTAGAAACCGAAAGTTCACTTAGTAGGTGTTTGGCTAAGCTTAAATACATATACATTTTCTAGAAGCTCCATTCGATATCATCCACCCTAAAAATCATAAAACCCATAAAAGTAGTTTATACACACACCATTAAACTGCTTAGGGGTGTCTGTTTGAGCTTATATGTGGCTTATGAGCTTATTTGTGTTTCGGCTTATATTTTATAAGCTCCAATTTTCCGGCTTATTTTGAGACTGGTGGGCTGATATAAGTTTATCATAAGCCCACATATAGGCTTAAACAAACACCCCCTTAATAGTTTTTTAAAGAGCATAAAAATCTACAAACTCTCAAATAAGCTTCTCCCAAATACCCTTTCAGCTTAAAACAAATACTATCCTCAGAAACCACAGAAATAATATTCATTTCACAAATTATTACTATATAACTATCATTTTATAAACAAAGATCATAAACTACTTTAATGACTAAAAAATCTCAAAATATACAGATCAGCATCATAATAAACAAAAATAATAATGAAAAATAGGATGATTTTTATTACCGGAGTATTTGTAGGAGTTAAGGTTGTAAAGATTGTTAGGCTCTTTACTAAACTGAACACTTTGAGTCCCATTACCAAACTCCTTCACCAAAAAAGAGTTGTTCCTCTTAACAATCTCCCATACCAATTGTCCTGGTACTGTTGTCATTGCTTCCTTCTTAATCTTCTTCCTCCTGTAATCACAAACTTAGTTTTTTAAGATAAATAAAAACATCATGTTACAAACAGAGATATAGTTGTTATTATAAGGATATTAAGGTTGTTTACCTGTTAGGGTTTTGCTGTGGCGGCGGTGTGAGTGTTGTTGAAGGGGCAAAAAGGGAGGGGATGTTGGTTTTATATCAAGGGAGCTAAACCTAGTTGATAAATTACAGAGTACGGAATATGGACTGGGCTGTTGGGCTTGGGGTTTGAACTGGGCTGATCAATTAAGTTTAGAACTAAAATTAATGTTTTTCACTTGAACCCAAGTGAAACAAATAATCTTGTACTCTTAAGGATTATTTGAGACTGGCGATGATCGCCGCGTTGCGGGCGTGCCTGTTTTTCTGCCGAGTTGATTTTCTATAAATAAATTAGAATATTTATAACTTGTGTATAGGTATATCTATGCAAAAAGCATGAGTTAAAAAAAATAAAGCGATCGAAATAAAAAAACCAATAAAGATAGACATTAATAGCAACTGCCATTTGTTTGTATCTCTTTTTGTGAAGAGGAAGGGTGTAGATTGTTACACACATGGATCGAATTTGAATCGTAGAAGCATTCTCAAGCGAATGGCTGTATACTCTTTGTCGTTTAATCAATAAGAATAAATGAAACGGTTTATCTATTGCCAGATAATAAACGCAGCCGAACAAAAAGACAAAACAATATTGAGTTTTTATAAATTCTAAATTTGCATTTCATAAAAACAAAAACAGATTCGAGAATCAATAAAAAGGTTCGGGTAGGTGTTCCATATTCTTCAAGTTTTTGAAGTACTTCATGTATTGCTGCTTGTTCAGCTATGTTTTTGTTATGTATAGCAGGATGATATATCTGTACCATGCTATGCTTGTACATTTCCAGCTTATAAGATTTCGTACTCGAGTTCATAGTTGAGTTCTTCTTCATCTGAGGAATCTGCAATAGGGAAATGAGAATGGTGTTTGGTGTGCAAGCTTGTAAGAGCGTATGGGAGTTTAAGGTATTTATAAACAACATATTTGCAGTGTAAGGTAAATGTACTGAAAAGTACCTTGGGATTTCTATGTTCAAGATTGACTTGGAAAGAGATTAGAAGGTGGAAACCTTGTCATCGTCAATATTGACATTTTCCGTCTATAGGAGGTATGTGCTGCAAAGGTTTGCGAAATTCATGTTATTCTGCATAACATGAGAAAGTCGGGAAACACCGGTTAAATCCTGGTGAAAATAAAGATGCATGGTTTATTTTACATAAGAAATAGGAGAAACCAACATTTCAGCATACCTCGTTTAGATCCTGTAGGTTTCTTCCGCAGGTTATGTGGGCGTCGGCTTGTATTTGATGAAGACTGCATTGTATCTGGAACAAATAAAAGAAAAGGTAGCAAGTAAGCGGAAACTGATTTAAAACTATACATTTAAAAAATAAATAAATAAATAAATAAAAAGTGATAAAACCTTGAGAACAATAGTGTTGGTTATTCATCCGTACATTTAGGTCTTGGTTGCGTGTTAATGTAGTGTGGGTTTGAGCAGTTTCATTAGATGAAGGGGCAGTAGCACCTAAAGTGGACGTTAAAAGTAAATGATTACTATTGTGTGTAAGATGTTCAGGTATAATCGCTGAGTGGTTATCATCGATTATAAAGAAATCTTCTGTACCTGCAAAAAAGAGAGATAATGTAACACCCCTTAATTTGAGATATAGCAGCGGAAAAGTAATTAGGGTGTTACGGGGAGGATCGAAGTCAAAATCACAGAAAATGGCTCGTAAGAGGCGTTTTGAAAGTTATTTGTCATTCAAGTAAATACTTTTGATACAAAGATGAAACATTTGATTTAAAAATCCCATAAAAGATATAAAGGCTTGTAAGAATGACATATTTGATTTTTACACCATTTTAATTTATCAGAGTATTAATGCCCGCTCCGTGTCTTGTCCTGCTCCATTAATTACCTGAGATACACATGCTTAAAAGTGTCAACACAAAGGTTGGTGAGTTCATAGAGTTTAATGGAAAACCATTTATTTCAATGAATTTAGAAGTATATAGTAATGTTTGAGATAAATTCGAGTATGATTAAACAATCAGTTTTAATAATTTCATAGATAATTATGATTATCCAAAATAAGTTCCGAGTACTGATAAACAGTTCATTTCAATAATTCCAAGAACGGAGTAATAACTGTAATAAATACTAACAGTGATGAAACAAGTAATGAGCGATGTTGTATATAATCACAAATAAAATCATATATGTATATAGTCAAGTTCAAGTACTAGATCATAATCCATAACACGAGATGGAATTAATGATGTTATGCCTTAGATCTAAGATTGTGGTGAGGTAAAATACCTATACAGCTGTATCTAGAGATATGTTGAAGACATATATTTTCTTATGGATATTGCCCCAAGCCTCATGACACGCAAACGTTAACAGTACCGTAAAACGGCGGGTGATCAATATCAAATCAATGACGGAAGTTAATTGCCCTCAGGTAATAGGTGATTGTCATTTCCTATTTGTACTCAAATATAGTGTATCACGACTAATACGACTAGCCACAGAGGCATTCCGTCAAGTAATTAGTGGGACAGGATGTCAAGCCTCAATAGGTTTCGAAGCTGTTCACTATATTCGCATTCACCCACAAGTGATTAATGGCTCATGATAAAGGGACTTTCTGACAATAAGGGGGTACTTAGGCAATATCAAGGTAATGATGAAACTAAAGTACTATTGCTCTTCCTAGCAAGTATTTCCGTTGAAACGTGGAAATAACATATAAAGATAAGGGGAACATTAAAGATGTTATAGTGAAACAAGTATCATGTTATAATAAGTAATTTGGAGATATTATCATCTGAGTTCAGTATTCAAGATAAACAAGCAAGTTGTAAGTAACATATATATCACATCTTATAGAATAAACCATATCCGGTAAATATTAATTAGGATTTTGATTTGAATCATGTAAGTTATTTATATACTTATTCATAAAAGTAATAAAATATATTTGCACATGTATCTCCCCCAAAAGTATAAACGATTAAGTAATGAAAAATGGGGCTATAAACTCACCTTAAGTGATATTGAGAATGATGAAAAGTAGGTTCGGATGAGATTATGGTAACGGCTTTGAAACAAGATGTTAGTGCAAATATTACGATATTTAAACTAAACGGTTTCTTCGGTTTTAATGATGACAAACATGTAACTTGTAATGCATAACGTAAAATGTGCAAGTTACTTGTAAACACAAATCATCAATGCATACTTCATCAACACCTCCCGACGTCTCAAGTATGCTTCAACGAAGTCGTAGATTTTCATCCCGACATAAATCACTCAAGGTATAGACAAACAAATCTACTACTTGACAAATGATCAAAGGATTATATTTTTCTAAACTTCACATTTTTAATGTGACAAAACATTTTTTCAAAAATATATTTTACAAATTATTTTTGAATTAAAAAGAAATGTTTTATTTTGAAAAATAAATTTGAAAACTCCCAACAGCCATTTTTCCCCCCAAAACAGCTCCAACTTCCCCAAATAAACCTTCCCCACTAAAGACAAAAAAAGGGAGCGTCCAACGGCACCTTTAAGTATGGACGGCTCCACTAAATTTAGTGGAGCCGTCGGGTATTTAGTGGAGCCGTGGGTCTGTAACGGTCAGATTTTCCCTTGCCTATAAATAGTGGACCATTCCACACTTCCAACTTGATTTTTCCAGTCCTTTTTCTCTGGTCTTATCCCTCTTCACTTAGATAACTTTCTTTGATCATTTGGAGAGTCTTAGATTGTTTAAGAGTGATCCAATCATCCACTCAAGTGATCCTCTTCATTCCTCTTGATTAGCAAGAGAAGAACACAAAGTATCCTAGATACAAAGTGTTGTCATCCCTCTTGATTAGCAAGAGAAGAACACAAAGTATCCTAGATACAAAGTGTTGTCATCCCTCTTGATTAGCAAGAGAAGAACACAAAGTATCCAAGTAGATACAAAGTGTTGTCATCCCTCTTGATTAGCAAGAGAAGAACACAAAGTATCCAAGTAGATACAAAGTGTTGGAGTTGTTAGGTCTTGTAACATTTGTTACACTCTTGATTGTATCATAGAATACATCAAGATTACTTTTCTTTTGTGAGAGAGTGAGTCAAGATCATTGTGATCTTAAGAGATAGTGAAGATCTCTTGAAGCCATTGGGCTTGTGTGATTGATCATGTGGATCAAGGGTAGATCGGGTAGATCGTGGTAGATTGGTGCTAGCTAAGATTAGCACTCGACATCTAGCTTAGTGTCGGAAAACAAGTTAAGCGACGTGTACGGTTTTCTCCGCCTAAAGGGAGTTTGTTGATTAGTGAAGTAACTCTCGAGTTGGGTACTCGGGGAGTGGAGTAGGGCGAAGAGGAGCTTCGTGACCGAACCACTATAAATCACCGTGTCCGGTTTGCGCCTTCTAACTTATCTCTTTACTTTCATTTCATTAGTTATCGCTTTATATTTATATTTGCATTGCATATGTGTTTGTGTGGCTTGTTGCTCATGTAGTGATTGATCATGTATGTTCCATGGTTTGATTGTGCATATGTTGTAGTTTACTATAGTCATCTCTAGATGCTATATACTCATTGTTGACACTCTTCATATTACGTCACACTTGATCGGGTGTTTGATACAAAAGTTTTAAGTTTTTAAATGGAAACGTATTCACCCCCCCCCCCTCTACGGTTTCCACAATTGGTACCAGAGCCAGGTCGCTCAAATTTTTAAAACAAATGGTTTTCAAAATTGAGTACGATCCATGTATCAAATTACCCATGAAGGTGATAAAAATATGAAAAGTATTTAGTTGCTTAATACTTACAAGTTTTGTTGTTAAGTATACTTTGTCATACTAGCTTGAAGGTTTTCTTAAACCACTAAAAGAACAGTGTCTTTAAGTGTCCGGTCATGTTTTCAGAAAGAGTCATTAAGTTATGCAGTTCTGAATCAGAAAACAGACCACGGTACCACTAAACATTGTACGGTACCGTTATATTTAATGGTACCGTGGGTCATTTAACGGTGTCGTGCATCTGATTGTCTGTTTTTCATTTTTGGTTCATTTTCAAAAATCCATATAAAATCAACCATGAGTCTGTACGAGTCGTGTCGCCCATCATTTTGAACGATGTTGAGTCTACTTTCATTTGAGAAACATTTTTAGGAATTAGTTCTAAATGAAAGTATGTTAAAGTCCTTGATTTTCAACTAAAGGTCTTCTGGTCATGCAGTTTGCGTAAATTTTTGGTCAAACTGAAAAAGGGTGATTCAACTTTTAAACCTTAACATGTTTTCAAAATGCTCAGCAAAAATATTTGAAATGGGGAGGAAACCAATTCATTGTCAAATAAAATCATGCTTAGTATACATTGTTATACCTAATACACAAAATGACGATAAGTATTTTTGTGTGTTAAATTGCTATTTGCTTATTATAGTTTTTCGGTTTATGCATTTATAAGGCTCATGCTAAATCACTTGCACTATATTAAGTAATTAGTTTGCATTGCATATAGGCATCAACCATTTGTCTTGCATTTGTTGCAAGTTCTTAAAATGGTTTAGTAACTTTCTTAGGAATAGAAACTAAGTTGGTAGATCATGTGTGTCGAAAGATATTGTCTTACACAATTATTTTTCCAAAGGTTTAAGTGTAAAAAGTATATCACCCCAAAACACTTAACACTTTCATAAAATCCGTAACATGATCCTTAAAACATCACATCATTTTGTCTTGTTTGACCATGGGTTGTCTAAACAAGATAAAAGGTCATTTTAATACATTAGTATTTAAGTAAAAGAAAATGTATTAAACTTGCATTGATTTAAAACACATACAAAATGTTTTAAACATTTAGTATTTTACGTATGTGGTATAAAAATGGTTAAGATAATTATTTTTATACTAATGAGGTGTCGAAAAACTAAGAGTATTATACATAATAATATAAATAGTTTTTCTCAAATAAAAATAAATGACAATATCAAAGTAGTAACTTAGTTTGTCATTAACCTCACACATACAACTAGTGTTAAAATAAATGGAACACACTCCTTAAATTTTTATTTTCTTTTTAAAAAGGGAGTGATTGTGAGGGTCAAGAAAGATTTCGAGTACATATCAATTCATTATTCAAATTATGATTGATATCATCATCGAATCTAATTGACAAGTTTTCGAGAGTGGACACGAAATTGGAGTCATTATTTGTCCAGCTTCAAGATAACATCAAAACATGATGAAATATATTATCTTGAATCTACATACTCAATCACACTCGATTGTTATGAAAATAATGACGTCCTCTCAAGACGAAAATAATATGCATCGGATCATAACTCACACTTGTGTTGAAGATGCTATGTTAAGTCTTGTTGTCCAATGGTTGTGTTCCTAACTTTAAACTAACATGTTTAAAAGATGCATAAAATACACAACCAAGTAGGATTGACAACTTGGATGTTTCATCCGAAATATACAAGTAATTTACATTGCAGTGCAATTAGTAAATGTGTCATTTCCGAAAAACCAAACACGAGCAAACTAACAACATATGTAAACTTTGCTCATGAACGACTCAACACTCAAAGTCACATGTCTAATAAAAGTGTCACACATAATATGTTATTAACTATTATGTAAGTCATCAATCTTGAGAATATCACATGTATTTCTCTTATCAAAAGATTGACAATGGATAACTTATATCCTATGCATCTCATTTTCTTTGTAACATGAATGGTTATGTTACAAGAGAATACATTGCATCATGTTAACAAATATAGGATATTAGAGTTGAATAATAACTTAATAGGACATGTGTCATTGCATAAACAAGTAAAATTGGTCATACATTAAAATACTTGTTTCACAAAGCATTCTTAAGAGTGATAAGTTTCCTCTTAGAAAGGCATACTTTTTGAAATAAACAGTATGTCTCATTTCAAATAAAATGCTCACAAGATCTATTGAGGTAAGTAACCTTCACTAGATTCTCACTCAAGATATGCAAAGGAGCATTCTTGAAACACACACGATGTAGTAGGTTCTACATTGTATCACATTAGAGTGTCTCTTGGTTCTAGGAAACCAAATCATGTTAAAATAATATGTAACAACTCAACAAACAAAGATGTTGTCAAAGAGATCATAAAATACACCATCCCCATCAAACAACCTTTAAATCTCAAACACGAAATTAAAACATCTCGCTTGCCTTTGTTAGGAGTTGTGTAAGACATGTCATTTTCTTAACCTACTTTCAAAGTATGGTTAATTGAGTCATATTAGGCCATGTATAGCAAAACAAGATAAAATCATCTTTGCTATACTTCGATAGGCAAATATAGGAATTCAAATTCTTCTAACATGAGAATGACTACTGGAGAACCTATCGCACTAGAAATTCAATTTGACCTAACGGTTGGATTGCTTCCAGGAGAGAAGCTGGGTTGGTGTATAACCCGTAAAAATGGTCGTGTTTAGCCTTAATTGAGCACCACTAGTGATAGTCTCATACTCATTCTCTAACTTGAAAAGTTTTCATTCCTACATTTGACTAGAGATAGTTTACATCGGTGAACTTTATCTCCCGTTAGGATCTCATTTTGAGCAAGTAATAACTAGGATCTTCCTTAGCAAACCTAGATTGCTTGCATCCCACATATGTGTTTCAAAATGATAACATGTTTTCATAAGATATGATTAAATGTCTTCGTGATCTTAAATGCTAAATGATTATCATGTTCTGCATGATGTTTGCAGTTATTCGTTATGTGCATTTTACATGATTTGTTTGCACCCACACTAGGTCATTTTGACACGTTAGGAATTAGGTATGCCTATCACTATGAACCCTTAGAAGCCATAGAGTCATACACTAGTGTCAAAACCCATAAGTTAGAGTAGTCGCGAAGTTGTGCTAATTCCCTAGTTATCACTTCACCTTCTTCCAAGTAATACACCCTTTTGTCATGGGAAGGTTAGATACAAACCTAGTAGAACTCGGAGTAGGATTGACAACTTAAATATTTCGTCCAAAATATTAAAGTAAGTTTAACTTGCGATCGCAATTGTTAAATGTCATATCCGAAACATCATACTCAAGCCTTTTAACAACATATGTTAAAACGCTCATCCAAAGGACTCACGAGTTACTATATAAGTAATTAGTAGTCCCTTTCATCCTCGTGTGAATATACACGTCTTAAGATCCCAAACCCTGCTGCGAATCAGCACCATAGGCTTTGCTTTACGTCTTTCAAAACCCCATGAAACACTCGTGTGCGAAGCACATCAAAATCCGTAAATCAACCAAACCTCTCAACCGAGAATCCCCTAACCATCTTCATCTAGGTCTAGGAATGATGGAACATTTTCCATAAATCTTATGACTATTTAAATATTTCACTGGAAATATTAAAGTCATCCCTTGTACCCCTCTTATGACTATTTAAATATTTCACTGGAAATATTGCAGTCATCTCGTGTGTCTCATCTCATGACTATCTAAATATTTCACTGGAAATATCAAGTCATTCCCTCTATCTCGTCCCATGACTGTTAGATATTTCATTGGAAATGTCAAGTCATATCCTGTGTCTCGTCTGATTACTTTTTAAATATTTCACTGGAAATATTAAGTCATCTTTCACATCGCTCTAATGACTACCTATGTATTTCCTCGAAAATATAAAAGTCATCTCTTCTCGTCCAGTACCGTTCAAAGAATTTATTGGGTATAAATTCTTTCCTCGTGTCGAAAAGTCTCACTGAATCAGCGAGATTTATTCGTGAAATCAACTTAAATTCCAATGACAACTTAAATATTTCATCCGAAATATTTAAAGTATATTTAATTTGCGAAATGAAATTAAATGTCATTTCTCGTGTCGAAAAGTCTCACTAAATCAGCGAGATCTATTCGAAAAATCATCTTAAACTCCGATGACTACTTAAATATTTCATCCGAAATATTTAAAGTGTATTTAATTTGCGAAATGCAATTAAATGTCATCTCTCGTTCTCGATCAACGTTTATCGAATCTCGTTGGATTCATTCATAAAAGAATTTATTCGGTATAAATTCTTTTAATCTAAAGTCCAGAAAAATCACAACATATGTGAAATTTCTTTGTCAAAAATCTTGCTTTCAATTCTCACTAACTCCATCAAAACCCATTCGATGTAGTCTTGAACCTAAAACCATCTCCTATCAGAATAGATTGTATCTATCATCTGATTCCTTAGCCTTTTCCCTCACACTTCCGCATGGTACTAAGCACTACCAATGCTTCCGCATCCCACTCACCTTCCACACATCTCAAATGAAGAACCGCTAGGATAAGTTGAGATAATCCCACTAGAACCTTGTCACCAACCTCACAGCTCTGAAGATTTTATCTTCTTAACCCTTAGGATATTGACGACTATCCTCCTATGTCTCACCTTCGGCGTTTGAAACAATTTTGAACCCCTTCCATGATTACCGACTGTTAAATTTTGCTGCCACTACCTGATTTTGACCTTCACTCTGATCTGTTTGATAAACAGTCTGATATCTTTCCGACCATCCCGAAGGCCGTTTAACCCTAATTTGGTTGACACATTCTATAAATTCATGATCCATGCTGGATATAAATGTCTCCTCTGATCCTATTCTGTCCTGAATTATGAATCTTATTTGCTCCCTTGAATGATGAATCCTATTTGCCAATCAGTTTTTCTTTAGAAGGATTTGATGCAAATACTATCTCTGCATGGAATTGTTAACTGAACTTATGATGCTGATATACGACATTTCGTACGTCTCACTTCTGACAATTATACGATGTCCGTATTACCGATGATTCACACCCTACCTGCCACTTATGATATATAGCTAAATGAAACCCCAACACCTTGAACTATTCGCATACCTATCCCCACACTATACTGAACCATGTACTTGACTCTGACATATGCACTATCCGTCTGGTTAAGTGACCATATACGTTCTGCGGATCTGTTTACTATTGATATACTTAATTTTGGAGATCTTTTGATTATTGATTGACTGGTTCTTCAGCTATCATAAACTACCGCATCTGAAATGTAACAATCTGACCCACCCTACTTGGTTATAACAACCTTTAACCGCTTAAATCTGTTAAGCTTATCACTATATTTACCCTGATCTCATTTGATTGTCAAATTCTCCTGACACCTATTAGTATCCACCCCTAGAAAGTTTTGTTGTACAAATTTTCTGGCATTTTCTGATGAAACTTCTGAGTTTTCCTCCCGTTTGAGAAGTAGAATTGATTCTGAACCGATCTCGATTGACGACCCATGATGCTATAGAAGTTGAGAGATTGAAGAACTGATGAGATATGATTTTGTTTCACCTCAGTGTTCCCTTTAAATACCTAACCGTAATCTCAACCGTAATCACTTTTCATTTCCGAGTATAAATGATTAAATTATTCTATCCTTGTGAACTCTGTATCAGACAACCTCATTTACTGTTTGAAGGACTGAAGAAGCAACCTCAAGAACTCCTAAGATGGGAGATGACTAACTGAGAGCAATTTCCGTAAAGTAATTCAGTTTTATTCGTAAAGATGGGTGATGTGATTTAGATATGACGTTTCCCTGAAGAGATTTATGAAAACTGTTTTCGTACTCATCGTGACCATTATGAGTCTTAAATAATGCCAATAGTATTGGCTAATAAGAATCATGTTTTCACGAGTATCTGGACAACTGTCATAGTATGACAGCATGTTTGTGCCCTGAGACGAACGAGGAAACATGTAGATCATCTTCGTATTAAATGGAATGACCTTTGTTCTGGAAGAGTAGATGTGATTGGCGTTCAGATTTTATAGCCGACACCACTACCAAGCATCCGAAGACGATAGCAATCTGAGTTGGCGAATGCCGAACTGTGCTAGTAGACCTGTCCAAAACTCGCAGTCTTGCTTCTCTATTCATTTTAGTTGTATTAAGATGAATTGAGAGTAGAAGCAGACTTGAGAATGGAAACTGAGATCATGACCTTGAATAGAAGAAAATTCTGAAGCGAATAAATTATGTGACGGATGAAGTTATGGATGATGTGATTCACTTCTGCTTGACCTATCTAAATTTCTGTTACCTGATGATAAATCCTTTGAATGATTTAAGTTCCTTATCAGTAATTCCGCTCTACGTTCATTCTGCGTATGTCGGATGATGGTTTTGTTATCTGAAATTTCACGAATGATGGATGATCTGATGTACCAAATTCTGATAGACACTCTAGGACTTCCGTTAAATTTTTTTGAGTAATTTGTTCTCTTCTTAGTTAGGGTATTGGATTCTGATGACCTCTGAGACCGTAGGAAGACTAGGTGGGATAAGATAAGCTATTCTGTTCACGACTTGAGATAAAGTATGACCATCATGAGGGCATATTTATATGATGCCAGTATTATGACGTCTGGCCAACGTGATAATACTAACATCATATAACGTGCACTTGTTGTGGGCATAGGATATTTCGAGAAGTGCCTTAGAATCTTTAGAAATTCTGATAACTGTTTGAGATCGTCTTCGTTAGTGAGACTTTAAGTTCATTCTACCTATACGCGTAATCTGCTTCCACTGTTATGCGAATTGATACATCTGGATTCTCGTCACGCATTCTGCTGACCTCTGAACTTCTGATAATAATCTTCAGTTTTGTTATAAAACTTCTTCCAATTGATGTTATCGATAATCTATTTCTGTACGCTCTAATCTGATCTGTCAATTCAATTTCTGTGGACGGCATATCAGTCAAAATCCTGTGAAATTCTTACGTCTTTTCCGAGGAAATCTGATTATCATCTATTAGGTCTGATATGTCTTTGTTTAGTTTCCGTTCCCTTTTCTTTCTGCTTTCTGCAAATTTCGAGGACGAAATTTTTTGTTAGTGGGGAAGAAGTTGTAATACCTGAAATTCAGATAACGTGTAAAATGACCAAACTACCCCTGATAACATAAAACCTTATTAAACAACTTATAAAATTCCGAAATAATTCCAAAACTTCTGAAATCAAACTATATCTGAAACAAACAAATTTCTGGGACAATGTTACATCATTTTCAATGTTCAAAAATTATCATACACATTATTTATTTAAAATTCCGAAATATATACAATTTAACTAAATACAATGTTTAATTCTTTTAATTAAATAAAATGTAAAAATAAATTAAGGAAAGATTAAAGAAAATCAACCCAAATAATTCTTGATACTATGGACCGAAATTTCTGATTTTATGCCCCCCAAAGTCGGTTTCCACAAGATTAAATCAAATCTTTTATTTTCCTCAAAAACCAAATCGCAAAACATACAAAACCCTAAGCGATCAAGAAAATTTGACCCAATCAATCACACAAATTCTGGACGTGTACAAGTATTTTTCTGGGGTTCTTGGAGGTGCAAGGAAGCTAGGAAAATTAAGGGTTGCTGCGTGTTTTCATTGATTCGTTCTTGTTCCATTTTTTCTGGTCGAATTGATCTAACGCAAGGTAATAATTCATACGACCTAATCACACGTTTTAAAATTAATATGGCAATTTTCCTGTGATCTTTAGATGTTATATAACTCATATAAATTATATGAATCGAAGCATGCATGCTAATTTATGCGTATGAAAATATAATGGTCAAAGAACACGTAAATCACAAAAATATGTAATCCGAATTTCTGGAAATGATAGCTATTTTATTTAGACCTCATATGATGTAATAGACCTGGGAAAAATGATAGATCGAATTATAGTAACTTAAATCATGTCGTGTTAATTTTAATGTCTAAAACGTACGTAAAAATGCAATATATGTTAAAAGATTTTTCTGGGCATGCTAATTATTTTTTGTGGGTTTCTTATAAGTTATATGATCTGGGAAAAATATGGGTTTGATTTTTAGAAGCTTAGATTTAACGTGGTGAATTATTGTATCAACCGGATTTTGTGAAAACAAAGAAATAAAATAAAATGGAAATCGGGGCTACTAGGGTTAGGGTTCTTGGATGAAATTCTGGTCATTTAATGTGTTTTAAGGATGAATTAATGATGGTTCAATGATTGGTGAATAGTAGGGTTTGAAATTGTTTTTAAAAAGGTCTTGCCGATTTGAAATAAAAAGTATAAGGACCTGTTTTGCCAACTTTGAAACTTCTAGGATATTTTTGTAAGATCATATACATCTGTAGGAATGTGAGAAAAATATAACTTTGGGGTCCTAAGTGTAAATATTGAATTATAATGAATTATTGGCATATTAGGGTTTCGATTTGAAGTTAATTAAAAGTGAGGGACCAAAAGTGTAAATCTGAAATTCTGAAGTTGTTTTGAGTTAATACTGATATAAAAAGGTTGTTGTGTAATTTTGAGGATTTATGGGCTAATTATGTAATTGTTATGAATTATGACTTAATATATATGTTTTGTAAACTTAAAGGGTTAAATATGTAAATTCTGAATTCTGAGGGGTCAAATATGTAAAGTACTAACTTCTGATGGTATATTCTGTAATTATGAAATATAATATGCTTGGTTGGTAAATATGGATATTGTAGGGTTTAATTTGTAAAATATGTAATTATAAGGTTGGTTCTGTAAATTATGTAACTAAAGGGGTGTAATCTGTAAATTGTGAAACTTAAGGGAATAAATTGTAATTCTGAATAAAATGAGTGTATAATTCTGTAACTTAAAGTATTTTTCACTAATGACCTTGGAAATTAATGAAGTTACATTTAAAACCCTAAACTTTGTATAATTGTCATTTAAAACCCTAAACTTCTGTAACTTGATAAAATGTACTGTATTCCATAATAATCTCTGAATAAGGGTTAAACCTAATCTGAAATGATAATATCTATTAATTCTGGAAACCTGCTAATTATGGGAACTTACTAAATCTGGAAAGTTACTAAAAATAGAAAGTACATAAAATGAAGAGATAAACTAAAAGGAATAATCTGAATAAGAAACTTTTGTAATTCTGTCTTCCTCTTCCTTAGGTGTGAAGAAGGAGAAGTCCTGATCCTATTTCTGTGTTTGTTTGTTTGTCTGCTGTGCTAATAAGGTACAGATATTCTGCCCTATTTCAGTAAGGGTGTTTCTTTCCCTTTTCTCTCAGTATTTCATTTTCCTTATTAGGATTCCCTATACCATTGCTATGTTCCCCTCTGTTTGTGAATCTCTGTTGTGATCTGTTTATCTTGAATCTTTGTTTGAACCTCTGCTATGATTCTTGTATTCTGAACCTTTTTCCTGAACTCTGATTGATCTCTTGTTCTGAACCCTGAATTTGTGAATCTTGATTGAATCTGATCTGTGAACCTTGTTCTGAACCTTAACCTGATATATCTGTTGTAAACTTTGATTTGATTTTGGTATAAACCTTAACCTGTTAAATCCTTATCTGAACCTAATTGATTTTGAACCTTTATTAAAAGCTATTTTAAAAAGAAGCTATACCACTTGAAATGGAAGTTACTAGAAGTTTTGGAAGACCATTTTATGAAAACTATGTTGAAAGATCATTTCAATGAAAACCATTATTAAAGGACTGATTTAAATGAACTCTTGACAGGAACTTCTGAAATGAATTATTGCTATAAACTTGTAATTATTAACCTTTGATATACTCTTTTGGATTATTGGAAATAAACCTTTTAATCTGAACGTAAGCTTTGATATTAAACTTAATCTGATAAACTCTGATTTAAACCTTATTATCTTATTCTGAATTTTTGACATGACCCTTCTGCCATGAACCCGTAGATATGACTCTGTTTATTATATGACATCTGACCTTGACCACAGTCTGATATCCGAGCCAATCACTAGGCATGAGGGTTTCATGTCCATGTCATTGATGCACCGATGGCATGACTCTAGGGCAGGAGAGTGATGACCTGTCCCGTCCCTGATTTATTTTATCTGGTGAGTTCTGAGGAGTTTCTGGCTACAGGGGGCGCATGGATGCATCCTAGTTCTGACTCTGTTATCTGTTATCTGTTTATGTTATATGTTTATTATTATATCTGGTGACTGATGGTGTGTGCGATACACGTCTTTCACATATATCTGGGAGCTGATCACTCCGATTGGATACATGAGGTCACCCCTCATATTATCTGTTACTTGAGAGGCATCCCCTCTGGATTATTATATGAATACTCTGTTATGATATTATCTGTTATCTCTGGGCTCGTGATGGATTTCTGTATTTCCCTAAACCTGGTTTGTACATTATCTCTTTCTCATTTCTTTTCTTGTACCCTTACTCCTTTCCTATTCTTTCACTTTAATTCTGTATCTGTATAATCTGTATTTCTGATTTGTTTTTGTATTGTTCTCTGCTATTGTTTCTGTCATCTATATATCTGTTCACTGAGCTCTAGTAGCTCAGCCGCATTTCTTTTCCTGCGGCAGGTTTTAGTAGGAAGCTGGGAATGAGTGAGAGTGTACCTCTGGACTTAGAAGGCTTGGTAGCTATTCTGGATTAGAATTGGATGGAAGATATTATGTTTTAGAATTAGTTTTGAAAGTTTTCATTGTAACCTTGTAGATTCAGTATTTCATCTGTAAACCTTTGAGATTTTCGTATTACTGTAGATGTATGCTCTGTTTTGATCTGATATGAATCCATTGTTGTGATATCTTTACCCTTGTCGGGTTGGGGTGTTACAATCACACTCAAACCTTTTAGCTACACTTCACTCTTGACAGTGACAGTTAGTCTAAGAACCTTCAACCCATAGATCATCACACTCAAAACTTATAACCTTCAACTCATCACACTCAAACCTTACAACTACTCCTCACTTTGGATAAGTGATAGTTAGTTCAACAACCTTCAATCCTCACAAACACACGAAACCCTTCATGCACCAAATTATCCCTAACGCACAACTAGGATTATCCAACCTAGAAACCTAGAACTTCATTACCTTAACCCCGTTAGAGATATCCACCAACAATCCTGTTAGGATCACATGCACCTTTTCTTTTTCCCTTTTGAAATATATCATGCATCTCATTGTCAGTGCAAACGATATATTAACCTAAACCATCCTTTCCCACCTTTCCTCAAAGGGCAAAACCAACATCTCCAACCACATCATATCATCATCCTCCACCTTTAGGATTCCTACACCCTTACCTCCACCAAGTCCACCACAACCTTTAGCTATCACATTAACCCTATCACCATCAAACCTCTTTGGACTTGGCACCAACACATCATCCTTATCACCATCACCATCACCACAACCTTTAGCTCTCACACTAACCTTGTCACCTACATCTCCTTTTGAACTTGGCACTAACACATCATCCTTATCACTATCACCATCACCACAACCACTAATGGGTCATCCCATTATTTATCCCCTACAACCACATAACCCAAGTTGTCCTTGTTGTCACCACAACCAACACTCTCCCACCTTATGGAATCATTTAGGTATAACCTCTATCGAGTCTACTTTATGGCACGAATTGTCATAATAGTAATCATTTAGAGTATGTCTTATCAACAAACTATCCTTAACATCAATCATCTTAGGTAGATGATTATGTTGTTCAAAAGGTTTGTTAGAACTTTCCTTCCCAATGACAACTTGGAATAAGTCATTTAGTGCGTCAGTCAATGAACGAATCTCGTTCTTGATTAGTGATGAAGCGAAAAGTGTACCGCTTTTAGGGGGTCATTTAAGCCCTAAATCGTATTTATTTGATCAAATATTGCCCTAAATCGTTCCTTTTGTCATTTTAGGTACTTTGGAGATGAAATCTGGAAAAGGAAGCATTTTGGACGTTTTTGGAGCATAAAAGTGAAGAAAACGACAAAGTCTCCAAAGCTGCTGGAAAAGTACACGCGACGGCGTCAAGGATTGCTCCTGACAGCGTCATGGCTTGGCAAAAGAGGTGGATATGACAAATACACGTGACGCGCCAGAGAGTTTTACAAAAGAAAGTCTGACGGCGTCACCCTTTAAGGCGATCAAGGCCATCACGGTTTAAGTTAAAGAGAGACGGCGTCAAGCCCTATTCTGACGGCGTCAACCCTTGATAGGCCAGAGCGGATTTTGGAGGATTAAAGAGGGACGGCGTCAAGAAGGCCATCAAGAAACCCTAAACGCGGCGAGGTGACGGCATCAAGATCTATAACGTGACGCCGTCAGATCTGTTTTCCTATATATACTTTCATAATTTTTAGTCATTAGTGTGCAACTTTGTGAGGAGAAACCCTAAGACGAATTTCTGCCATTTTTAAGGGTTTTTATACCCTTGGATCTCCCATGTTTAATTGAAGATAAGTAATCATTTAATCATTCAATATGTCTATGTGTTGTTTGATTATATCTTGTTCTTGTCTTTTAATTAACATGCTAGGCTAGATTTATCTTGTGTTTGCTTAGATCTAATGAAACCTAACTATTGATTATTGGTTATTAGTGTGTTATTAATTATATTGGATGATTGTTTATCGATGTTAGGCTTAAGAAAACTGGCTAACCTCCTATACGGTAATTTGCTTGAACGTCTTAAGAAACATGAACCAATGCGTACTAGGTTTATTTGGTTGTATTTAATGCATGAGCGAATTCTAGTGATCCCATGTTAGGAGCTTCTTAGCCGGCTCGACATAGGAATGAAGTAGGAGCTTGTAGAGTTGGGGAAGTACGTACGCCACCCCACGATTGGTATTAAGGAATACACCCGTCATCCACGCAATTAATACACACTAATCAACCGGTAAAAGATAGTTAGGGAGTAATGAAATCTAAGTAAACACATTTCTCCCCATATAAGTTCCACAACCTTTTCATTTTCAGTTATTTTATTTTATTTGCATTTGTAGTCATTTGGGTTAGTTGACTAGCAACTAATTCCGCCCACTCCTTCAAACCCGAGATTTTACTTGCTTTCATAAAAATATAAAAAAATACAAAAAGAATCTTCCCTCACCCTTAGACCTATTAGAGTAGTTTTTCAATCCTAACGACACTATTCCCCTAGAGAACGATCAATCCCCCGGTACTTGCCACTACACTAAACTACATCGGTCAGGTACACTGCCTGGTGGGGATTGCAAGCTTATCGAGATCCCTCGAGAGGTAAAACCTGTTGTAAGGTCGCAAAACCAAGCATCAAGTTTTTGGCGCCGCTGCCGGGGAATAGTTATTGTTTAGGTTGAATTTTTATTTTATTAGGTCTACTCACTAGATTCCTTTCTAGTGAGATTTTTATTTTATTTTTCTAGGTTTTCTTTAGTCTATCTTATTTCTTTGTACTTTTATTTGTGACACCTTCCACCTACCTCATGAGTAATAGTGATCGCTTGACCCCTGTTATTCGTATTTTCCGCCGTGCAAATTTCCAACTACCCGTTCCCGCCCCCATCGTAGAAAACAACAACCTTTCACCCGACCACCACTTTGGTAACAATTCTGAGATGGAGGAGTCTGACCATGAGAATGACTATGCAGTTAGTCCATTTTACGACTCAGACTCCGATGAGGATGCTGGTAATGGAGAAGTAGTTAACGAGGAATGGAGAAAAGAGGAAATTGATCCCTTTAAGTATGTCGACCCTAGGACTAAGATCGAAAAGGATAGCCTCTTTAACATGCAATTTTCATGTAAGATTGGTTATCATAGTTTTCATGCTTATCTTAACTCATCTTTACCTATGAACATTATCTCTCGCGCTAATTATAATAAAATCATGGTAGATGAGCTAGAATATCAAGGAGATAACATTGTTGCTAGGATTAAGCCACTACACGTATTCGTAGGAAGTTTTGTGTATTTGGTGAATTTTATGGTTATGGAGAACTTAGGAGAATTTATTGATAACAAATTAACCCAAGTCATTTTTGGAGAACCCTTCAAAAGGTTGACCAACCTTGACGAAAAACTTGTGGACGGGTTAATTACATTCTCGGATGGGGATGAAGATTTTGTTTACCAAATGCCCCGATCACATCCTAGGTTTAAGAACTTCTCTATTGAATCTTGCAATAGACTTGTGCCTATTGACTTGTTAAGTGAGAATGATAAGAGAAAAGGGCTCAAGTATCCACATGAGAAAAATAAGAGATATTATCATGGATGTCTGGAGCTGAATGATGAATACAAGAAAGATGAGGCAACAATTAGATGGCTCACACTCGGATACGTGAGCATAAGCGACACTAGATAAGCCTGACTTTGAGTCTAGCTACAAGACTCGTTAATAAAGAAAAGCGCTTCTTGGGAGGCAATCCAAGCTTTATTTGCTTTGTGTGTTTATTTGTTTGGTTGTTTGATTTTATTTGCTTCCGTATGTGTGTTTAATTTTTATTATTATTGATTCATGTTCAAAAACTAAAATGTGAAAATGCTTTATCTTGTTTTTAACTTCGTCTTAACTACATATAAAGGTATTTTGCAAAAGATAAGTGTAAGGGAAATCCAAATCGGTTTATTAGAACAAATGAACATGAATCATAACAATATTAAATTAACATACATATTAGTATTTGTTTGAGTCAAATGCTTGTATCGAGTCATAATGATGTTTTGTAGGAATTCCAGGAAGTAAGGTATAGGTTTTTCCAGAAATTTTCCGGAAACTTAACATGAGAATTCTGTCAGATCATTTCTGACGGCGTCAGGCCTTACAACCTGACGGCGTCAGGTTTTAATTTTCTGAAATTTTTTGAAAGTTTTGTTTTCATAAAAAGTTTTTATTAAATCTCTAACTTATAAACTCCAGGAATCTATAAAATTATCATTCCAAAAGCATTATATCCTTATATAGATTTATCCCGCCGATGTTATGCAGGTTTTCGTGTTTGTTTTCTCAGGTTTAACAGGTTATTTTGGACAAGGAGATGTATGTGGAATCAAGCTTTTGGAGATGCTTTAGTCTTGAAGCTTCAACATTACCTTGGAAGAAGATCTAACCATGTTACCTCTTTATCCACCGAACGAATCAGGAGAGTATTTGATTTCATTCTTTTACCTTATTTACTTTTACATCTTGTTATTTGAACATTGGGGACAATGTTCATCTTAAGTGTAAGGGGGGGGGGGGGTAAAGTACGATACTTTAGAGAATACAATTGCACTTGATTTTTGTTTGTTTGATGGTAGATGTGTAATAAAACTGAGAGAAATACCTGTTAGGGCAATTTTAGTGCCAAATTTAAATTTTTTTACAACATATAGGAGTGAAACTTTGATCTTAATGAGCGTCTCACGGATAGGAGTTATATGACTAGCACAAAAACCGTACCACTAAAATATTTTCCACCCCCAAATATGTGAGGTTCGCCCCTAGAATTGGTAGGAAAAGCATTTATGCTATGATGTGTGTACCGGTAGCACTTAGATTCTAGAACTTGCGTTAGGACCATTCCGAGGCCACAAGTGAGACTACATTCGTGTAGTTAGATTTACTACATGATAAGAGACATTAGGATTAACCCATTGTTTTACACCTGTGTTTTTGTTATAATTACATTGGCTACATTGGTCAAGTAATTCTCCCACACCCTTTGCGTTGTACTCATTTTTAGTACACGATACCCCTAGTACACCCCTCAGAGCCTATCTTTTCGTTTCTAACTTTAAGCATTTAACTTAAAGGAAGAATTTGTTTACACCCCACTTAAATGTACACCCAAATCGCCTTAGCCTACCTTGTATACACTCATTTTTAGTGCATTATTGTGACAACATTTGTTTAAACCCTTAGTTAATCATCTAATTGATTACATGGTTGCTAAGTCGAGTCATATCCTTGTACATATTGTTTTGGGACGATTGGGACTCATGGGTAAAGTACTAGTGTAATGGAGTAATGGGGAAGAACAACATTATTACCCCCATATGTGCTAAATATTTTAAAAAAGTACTCCAAGTGTTTCGATTATCTTAATTCGAGTCATTAGAATAGTTATTTGTAAAGTTATGTAAAAGTTCAAGTGTAAGGGGAATGCAACGCCCCTATGATGTATTATTTTGGATGGTAGGGCAAGAGTGTATGAAAAAAAAAATCGAAAAAATAAAGAAAAATACAAAAAAAATGAGAAAAAGAAAAGTAGAAAAAAACATACGGACTACCATCCCGTTTCATTTTATGTTTATTTTATGTTTTTTGTTATTTTGTTTTTAGCTTAAGTCGAGTCTAGTCTTGGCTTAGCAACGCCATATTGTACATGTAATTAATCAAGATCTTTAACTCGCCACCAGTAAAAATATCCCTTATCCAACAAATCCGTGTTTATCATATCCCTACACCTAAAGTTATAACCCGTTTAAAAGCCCTCTTTGATAGTTTATCTTAGGTGCTTACGCCTAGTGGAGGAGGTTTTTGATCCTTTCCCAAGCCTATGGTAATCTATTTGCTATGACAGGTAGTGAGAGATATTATCCGTTTTCATTTATGAGATATACTTTTATGACACCTGAGAGATGTGAGTATCTAAACACTACTTGTGAGGTGCTAGTTTGTAATCTCCGTGCTTATTATGATTAAATTGGAACGACTATTTGTTGTAATTACTTTTATATTAGTGTTAAATGACCCCTAACATGTACTTTGATTAGAATAAAAGCGCATTTGCTTGAGGACAAGCAAATCTCAAGTGTAAGGGTATTTGATGAAGCGAAAAGTGTACCGCTTTTAGGGGGTCATTTAAGCCCTAAATCGTATTTATTTGATCAAATATTGCCCTAAATCGTTCCTTTTGTCATTTTAGGTACTTTGGAGATGAAATCTGGAAAAGGAAGCATTTTGGACGTTTTTGGAGCATAAAAGTGAAGAAAACGACAAAGTCTCCAAAGCTGCTGGAAAAGTACACATGACGGCGTCAAGGATTGCTCCTGACGGCGTCATGGCTTGGCAAAAGAGGTGGATATGACAAATACACGTGACGCGCCAGAGAGTTTTACAAAAGAAAGTCTGACGGCGTCACCCTTTAAGGCGATCAAGGCCATCACGGTTTAAGTTAAAGAGAGACGGCGTCAAGCCCTATTCTGACGGCGTCAACCCTTGATAGGCCAGAGCGGATTTTGGAGGACTAAAAAGGGACGGCGTCAAGAAGGCCATCAAGAAACCCTAAACGCGGCGAGGTGACGGCGTCAAGCTCTATAACGTGACGCCGTCAGATCTTTTTTCCTATATATACTTTCATAATTTTTAGTCATTAGTGTGCAACTTTGTGAGGAGAAACCCTAAGACGAATTTCTGCCATTTTTAAGGGTTTTTATACCCTTGGATCTCCCATGTTTAATTGAAGATAAGTAATCATTTAATCATTCAATATGTCTATGTGTTGTTTGATTATATCTTGTTCTTGTCTTTTAATTAACATGCTAGGCTAGATTTATCTTGTGTTTGCTTAGATCTAATGAAACCTAACTATTGATTATTGGTTATTAGTGTGTTATTAATTATATTGGACGATTGTTTATCGATGTTAGGCTTAAGAAAACTGGCTAACCTCCTATACGGTAATTTGCTTGAACGTCTTAAGAAACATGAACCAATGCGTACTAGGTTTATTTGGTTGTATTTAATGCATGAGCGAATTCTAGTGATCCCATGTTAGGAGCTTCTTAGCCGGCTCGACATAGGAGTGAAGTAGGAGCTTGTAGAGTTGGGGAAGTACGTACGCCACCCCACAATTGGTATTAAGGAATACACCCGTCATCCACGCAATTAATACACACTAATCAACCGGTAAAAGATAGTTAGGGAGTAAGGAAATCTAAGTAAACACATTTCTCCCCATATAAGTTCCACAACCTTTTCATTTTCAGTTATTTTATTTTATTTGCATTTGTAGTCATTTGGGTTAGTTGACTAGCAACTAATTCCGCCCACTTCTTCAAACCCGAGATTTTACTTGCTTTCATAAAAATATAAAAAAAATACAAAAAGAATCTTCCCTCACCCTTAGACCTATTAGAGTAGTTTTTCAATCGTAACGACACTATTCCCCTAGAGAACGATCAATCCCCCGGTACTTGCCACTACACTATACTACATCGGTCAGGTACACTGCCTGGTGGGGATTGCAAGCTTCTCGAGATCCCTCGAGAGGTAAAACCTGTTGTAAGGTCGCAAAACCACGCATCAATTAGTGTGATTGAGTGAACAATTACACCTTAGGTTTTCGGTCGGGTTGTGACACTTACGTGTTAACATAGTTTAACCCATGCATGTCTTGCTATGTGTATTATATCCCTATAATGTTGCTCCTATACTGTTATATATTATGTTGTACGAAGCTAACCCTTGATTTAGAAAAAGCCTTTGTAAGAATTTGATCTATGGATCCGCTAGATACTAAGGTAAATAAACAAGGGGATTAAGTAACCATGGGGGAGCATTGAGCTAGGGGGAGCTCGGGAGTATTTGAATACATAGCATGGAGTCGTCTTCACAAGTGTTGATAGAAGGCTTCACTAGGATGATGCAAGCTCGCCTTTCGGGGGAGAAAGGATATTAGTGCAATAAGGGGGAGTAGGGAGTAAATCCAAGGGAGCGCTCGAGGCAACTACCTTTTTGATTCGACAAAAGGGGGAGAAGGAAGTGTAAACAGGTAACTTTTACATTTTACTGTGTGTTACGGTTTACATATTTGTCATCATAAAAAAGGGGGAGATTGTTAGTGCA
The DNA here is from genome assembly GCA_021014915.2 of Artemisia tridentata subsp. tridentata. Taxonomy (NCBI): domain Eukaryota; kingdom Viridiplantae; phylum Streptophyta; class Magnoliopsida; order Asterales; family Asteraceae; genus Artemisia; species Artemisia tridentata. The sequence goes on along the minus strand of CP139508.1, from coordinate 121,149,308 downwards.
AATATTACGATATTTAAACTAAACGGTTTCTTCGGTTTTAATGATGACAAACATGTAACTTGTAATGCATAACGTAAAATGTGCAAGTTACTTGTAAACACAAATCATCAATGCATACTTCATCAACACCTCCCGACGTCTCAAGTATGCTTCAACGAAGTCGTAGATTTTCATCCCGACATAAATCACTCAAGGTATGGACAAACAAATCTACTACTTGACAAATGATCAAAGGATTATATTTTTCTAAACTTCACATTTTTAATGTGACAAAACATTTTTTCAAAAATATATTTTACAAATTATTTTTGAATTAAAAAGAAATGTTTTATTTTGAAAAATAAATTTGAAAACTCCCAACAGCCATTTTTCCCCCAAAACAGCTCCAACTTCCCCAAATAAACCTTCCCCACTAAAGACCAAAAAAAGGGAGCGTCCAACGGCACCTTTAAGTATGGACGGCTCCACTAAATTTAGTGGAGCCGTCGGGTATTTAGTGGAGCCGTGGGTCTGTAACGGTCAGATTTTCTCTTGCCTATAAATAGTGGACCATTCCACACTTCCAACTTGATTTTTCCAGTCCTTTTTCTCTGGTCTTATCCCTCTTCACTTAGATAACTTTCTTTGATCATTTGGAGAGTCTTAGGTTGTTTAAGAGTGATCCAATCATCCACTCAAGTGATCCTCTTCATTCCTCTTGATTAGCAAGAGAAGAACACAAAGTATCCTAGATACAAAGTGTTGTCATCCCTCTTGATTAGCAAGAGAAGAACACAAAGTATCCTAGATACAAAGTGTTGTCATCCCTCTTGATTAGCAAGAGAAGAACACAAAGTATCCAAGTAGATACAAAGTGTTTTCATCCCTCTTGATTAGCAAGAGAAGAACACAAAGTATCCAAGTAGATACAAAGTGTTGGAGTTGTTAGGTCTTGTAACATTTGTTACACTCTTGATTGTATCATAGAATACATCAAGATTACTTTTCTTTTGTGAGAGAGTGAGTCAAGATCATTGTGATCTTAAGAGATAGTGAAATCTCTTGAAGCCATTGGGCTTGTGTGATTGATCATGTGGATCAAGGGTAGATCGGGTAGATCGTGGTAGATTGGTGCTAGCTAAGATTAGCACTCGACATCTAGCTTAGTGTCGGAAAACAAGTTAAGCGACGTGTACGGTTTTCTCCGCCTGAAGGGAGTTTGTTGATTAGTGAAGTAACTCTCGAGTTGGGTACTCGGGGAGTGGAGTAGGGCGAAGAGGAGCTTCGTGACCGAACCACTATAAATCACCGTGTCCGGTTTGCGCCTTCTAACTTATCTCTTTACTTTCATTTCATTAGTTATCGCTTTATATTTATATTTGCATTGCATATGTGTTTGTGTGGCTTGTTGCTCATGTAGTGATTGATCATGTATGTTCCATGGTTTGATTGTGCATATGTTGTAGTTTACTATAGTCATCTCTAGATGCTATATACTCATTGTTGACACTCTTCATATTACGTCACACTTGATCGGGTGTTTGATGCAAAAGTTTTAAGTTTTTAAATGGAAACATATTCACCCCCCCTCTACGGTTTCCACACAAGACCTGATAAATAAATATGTCTGAGAATCTGACCAAATACTATTTGGTGATTGTGAAACGAGTAACGTGTAACGATAAATGGATAACGAATAACGATTAATGAATAATATATTAATCGTTATGAAAAGATGATATGTAAGTGAAGTTATTGAGATTATAATTATTATCACATGATATGATAATTAAATTATTTCCAAAGTTTCTATGATGAAATATTACGTAAAGAAAACTAGTTGAAATATCGTTAAATATATTATTGACGTAACGTTAAATAATATATAAATGAAATAAAATAAATATGCATGTGACGTGAATTGAAATGACAAAAATAGAAAATAACCTAAGAATGTCAAATAGAATATGTTGGTCCTTGTTCTTTTCCAGTTTTACACTTTTTACCCTAACGGCATTAGCGTTGCACCGTTAGTCCTTATTATATATAATTTACAATTATAGTCCTCTACTTGTCCAATATACAATTCTGGGCTTGGGAATTAATAATATATCATTTTATACCTTATTGATACTGTTTTTACATTTTCAGTCCATAGTTTTACCATTTGGCAGTTTTGGTCCCTCTAGGTGTTGTCGCGTTACATTTTTAGTCCAATTTTACAAAAATGATGGGAATAATTATGTTAAAATTTCCACAGCTTATTGAAGCCATAAAAAGCTTATTTTAACAGCTTATAAAGTCTAAAGCTTATTATTTATCTAATGGGCTTTAACGATCAATTTAGTGGCCCGTTAACGTTTTAAAATTCGTAAGTCGTGAGACGAGTTGAGCTCATCAAAAATATCATTTTTCAAGTTCTAAATTCATATCAAAAAGCTTTGAAAAGCCAGCTTATGCGTAGAGCTTAAAATTAGCTTATTGGGCTCAAAAGCCCAACTCGCTGTTTTGAGTTGTTTTGATTTCCAGTTTCTTAGATTTGCTTTGGCAAATTTAAGGTGTCGAAATGAGTTTATTTTTACGAGTCATCTAAACGAAAGTGTTAGCTAGCTAGGTGGTCTAACAAGCTGTGTAAAAATATAGTACGCTCGTTAAGTTAAATTTCGAGATATATAGTTGTTTTATAGGCGACATGAGACGTTTGTATATAAGTGAAAGAGTTGAAATAATTCTAAGTGTTGGCAGTTTTTATTCGATTGGAACATGATCAAAAATAAATTATACGATGCATGTAACTTGAATATAAAAGTGAAAGGTGTGTGTAACGTGACTTCTATGACTTCCAAGATGGAGTCGTGTCACGTTTGGTGTTCTATATGATTATGTATACGTAAAGAAATAAGTAAAAATAATATACGTTCGATTATGATAAGAAAACGATGCATGATACATGAAATAACAACGAGGTGAATTGGAGAGGTTCTCAAAATACTTACAACACTTCTAATGAAGTATAGGATCGAAAGGAATGAGTTGAAACACGAGTAAATGGAATACGTTCGATTTTAAATCAAGTATACGAATTATACTTTGAAACAATCTCTTCGATGGCTTCAATAAAAAGGAACGATCACTTCTGGTCTTGCAAGGATTATTTTATGGATGAATAAGAGTTATATTGATAGCTTTTGAGGTAGAAAGAAAGGTGGTAAGTGAAGAGTATTTATAGAGACGTTTAATGTTTACGTATTGTGTTTTAATAATTCACCAAAGCTAGCTTCTAGCCATGTCAGTGAATTGTAGAACTTCTTAATTCATTCTAGGATTATTATATTAGATTGTGAGAGCATGAAATGGGGAGTGTGTCTTTGTGAGTCAACATAGATGTCGACCACTTTAATATATATGTACACGATTTGATTAAATCGTATAGTTCATGTTACTTGATGATAAAACTTGATTTTAATCATGGAACTATGATATAATTAATTTTAGAATCACGTAGGAACAAACGAGAGTCAAAACGGGTAAGTTTTGAATTATTTGTTTATGTCGAGTGGGTTAATTTAGGCCGAATGGATTTGATTTCAAAACTGAAGTAAAACGCGATTTTAGATAATGAAACTTGGCACGTTTAGAGTTGGCTAGGTGAGTAACGAGATGACATAAAAATATAGACGTGTCGTGTTTAATAATCGAGAGAACTAAAAACGTTTTGAAACTAGTTTCCTAGTCGATTTATACATAAAATTAATATATTGATTTTGGGCTTATAACTTGGGCTTAAGGAATAGTATAGATCGAATTGGAGTTGGGCTGAAAAAATAACTAAGCCCGATTAATATAATTAAGAAATAATTAGGATTAGTGAAATATTTATGTTTCGTCAAACACGTCGAGAACTTGTTCCGTCATTTGATGAATTATATAATATCGTAATCACAACCAAATAAGATAATAAGAAAATTTCAAATTTCTCCCTAAAAATGGTGATTAAAGATAATGACAGAGATTAATATATAATTAAACGTTGTTAATTATAGGGATTTTTGTAGTTCGTCACAGTACCTACCTGTCACTCTGAATTTCGTCCCGAAATTCAAGTTTAAAGGGATTACTAGGGTAAGGTATTATGAACAGAGGGTTGTTGAGAGATTTTCATCCGAAAATCAAGGAAACGAAATCTAGTTAGATTTATTTGTACTAGACGAGATAAATTCATTTAATGAATCTAGGGGCTGTGAATATTGAAAATAATGGTCAGGAATAGTGGAAATTTAACGGCTAGTGAACAGTGTATTAACGGTCGTGAATAGTAAATTCAAACGGTCGTTTTTCGTTTCTAACGGCTATATCATAGCCTATAAATATCCAACTTAACTTCCTATTCTTCCACCAACCATTTTCTCTCATTTAATACTTCCAAAGATGCCAAGCCTAGTTACTAGTATCGCGATCGTTTTTATCGTCGTTGTCGTCACCTATTTGACTTTCGTTCCAGATGAAGATTATGAAGTTGTGATCGGGCTTTTGGTGTTCCTAATACCACTCACGGTCCTATCTTACGCTATGGATAAGATATGGAGGCACTAGTCTCGAGCTAGTGTTGTTTAAGATGTATCTTTGTTATGTTTCTATGTAATCTTCAATAAATGTGAAATAAAACTTATTCGTCTTTATGCTTAGGATCTATTAGTGATTTTATGTCTCTTATTGTAATCCTTGTAACATTAGCACTTCCGATGCTAATTATATCTCTATGTATTAACTTCCGTGGTTTCTAATAAAATTCTCGCTATTTGTGTTTTTCCATAACTTCTTGTGAATTCTTAGGATTTTTCTTAATTGTACTTTTGTCGACTTCTTATCATAAAGGTGGTGGGATAGGGTAGGTATTTATTGTGGTTTGTCAAAAGTGATGTTTATGAACAGTTTATTTCATCTCAAAATCTTGCTTTTGAATGAAAATTGTTATTAGAAAATCCGAAAAGATAACTGTTCCATTTATGACATGATTCTTCCTAAATTATACATAGGTAGCTAGGCTATGTATAGGGGATTGATGAGTATGTAAATACTCATCATTTTACACCCATAAAAGACACAAAAACGACCAAAAACACCCAAATGAACCATATATTGTTACAAATATCCTTGGATTATGTTTTATGTGTTTCAGGTACAAAAAGGATTGAAAACAAGGCAAATATGGACAAAACCGAGCGTGATATGGAAAAGAGCCGAAAGCCGATGCCGGGAAAGAAATTATTTATTCAGATAAAATTCAAGCTCGGAAAATCCCAATTGGCCCTTGGATCATTCTCATTTGGCAACATTAGTCCCTTGGTTTAACTTTGGAAATATGGCAGATTTGTTCCCCATAAATTACAACAATTTCACTTTTGGTCCTTGGTTAAATCCATCTAACCTAAACCTGATCTTAAAAATCCAAATACCCTAACCCAACATCCCCACAACCCATTTTAACCAAAGCCCAAAAAAATAAACAAAAACCCAATACCCGGTATTTTAGTTAAACACCTAGGTCAAACTATCGGACCCAACTTCTTCCCTTTCCCATTTCCCACTAAACAAAAAAAATACCATCATCACCACTTCTGCCACACGCCACCACCCACCCTACTCCTCTGCTCCAGCTAGTTTACGTGTATCCCACCCCCTCTTCACGAGATACCAAGCCAGGTCAGCAATCCACGTGATTATTTGAGCGCCAAAAACCAATTAAGGGCTGAGATCATCCAAAGTTTAATCCAACGACTGGGATTTTATCCCAAGAAGCACATAAGCCATTTGAAGCTGTTTTGTCTCACAAAACTAGCACAAGGCTGAAGACCCTTAGTCTCTTATTTCTAGTATAAATAGCACTCTTGTAAGCCAGTTGAAAAAAGTTAATTAGTTAGTAGTTTTTAGCTTAAATTTACTTTAAATGCAGTTTTAATTTAAGTCTCTATTGTAACTTCAAGCTTGTACTCAGTTTTTACATTAATACGAATTCCCAGTTTCAAAGTATAAATCTGCCATTTTTCTTATAAGCTAATATAGTTCCCTTGTTATTAAAGTGTTTATTAGAGTAATTCCACATCCATTTCTCAGTTCCAAAGAGAAAAAAAAAAGATATAAAAATCATCACAGGTTACCTTAGCATGAGACATGAAAGCATTTGGAAGTTGCCTGAAATGGATTGGGCAAGATGGACTTTTACTAGCTTGTTGTAAAACAAGCTAGAGCTTGTAGCTGCCTTTGGGTGCCCTTGTTTAGCTAGGGTCCAAAGTAAGTTCCAATTTTTACCATTTTTAGCTTGTTTTCTTCTTTCTACTGTGCAACTGCTTATATTGTGCTATTTCTTGCTTATTGTGACATTAGTATGCTATGAATGTTTGTTGTGTAGTTTAGAAGCCCTTTGATTGATTTTTAGTTCAAGTCTGTCTATTTTGCCTTTACTGCTTATTTGAGTGGCTTATTTTTTAACTGCTTATATAGTCTTGAAATTTGCTTTTTAAGTGTCCTTAAACCAAGTTGTAACTCTGTCTTCAAGCAATTTTGGTTAAAACACCTTTTCATTGCAAAAATTAAGACAGACAAGAACTAAAGGGGTGTTTGGATTTAGCCTCAGTTCTGTGTTCAAGCTTGTTGTAGGTGATATAAATGGTTTAGTTGGTGCACATTAGGTTAAGTCAGAGTAGTCAAGTAGTAAAATTCATAGTTTGTTAATCAAATAGTCAAAATCAGTTTTTCTTCTTAAAATTCTGCATTAAGCAGTTAAGTAGAGTTTGCATAATCATGAATTTAGGTTCATCAATTGTTAAACTAGCTTAATTAGGTCTAATCATAGCTTATTGTAGCATCTTTAGTCATTTAGAGATAATCAAAGTTCATAAAAGTCAACTTAGTGGTGCTTAGAAAAAGTCAAGACTTGGTTAGTTTCTTGCTGCACAGGTCTGTTCATGGTTCATTTTGAAGCATCATAAGGTCTTGAAAGTGTTTAAAAATGGTTTTCTGGATAATCTAGTAGCTAATATTCATAAATCATTTGAATTTTTGCAATTTGAAACCAGTTTGAGTGCTTAAAAATAAGTTGGAAAAGCCCTATTCAACCCTTTGACTGCCCTGCACCATCAGCAGTCCTCAACCCATTTTGCTTATTCTGTGCTTTTCACTGCTTATCTCTGTTCCTATTGCTTATTGTGGGTCCCATTTTAGCTCTTAGTCAGACTTTAGCTTAATTTTAATATCTTTAGCTTATTAGAGTAGCTTTTCAGTTTATTTGCATTATTTAGCTTGTTATTTTCTTTTTCCACTTCTGATCCCAATATTAAGCTGTTCTCAGCTTATTTGTGTGATACAAAAAATATTCTTTCACAAAAGTTGCTTAATTTGAGCTTATTTACAACTTTGCTTTAGAAAGTTTTAGCAAAAAAATTAAAAAGGGAATTCGGGGAAGTCCAAGGTGAGTAGGGACTCGAACCCTGGACCTCAACCCAAACTCACCCTTTAAACACACACACACAACCACTACGCCCTTGGGACTTTTACGTTTAAGTTCCACATAATTATTCTTTTAACCCTTGTCTTTCCCTTATGCCTTATAAGCTGTTTTAGCTTATTAACAGCTTATTGGTTTAAGTTGTTGGGTCCATTACAATTTTGCTACGCTCTTTACTACCTCAAGCATTTTTGTAAAAATTTTCAGATTTTTATTTTAAGGTTTAGTATTTTTTATAAATTAATTTAGTTTAATTAGTTTTTAATTTATAATAAATAATTTAAAAGTCGAAAAAATACAAATCTTTTTTCTAAAATTTTCTTTTGTCATTTAGGTCATAGGAAAAATAATTTGGCACTCGTAGGTTTTATTTTTAATAGATTTCCCTTTTAAATCTCGTATTTAGAATTCCCGACTCTCGTTTTTAGTTTAATCAACTAATGGCTTAATTTCCTTTGTAAATTTGTTTTTCTCATTAGAAAGTGAAAACACCAAAAACCCAAAATCCAATCATCAAGCATTTTAATTCCGAATCAAAAACGAAATCCTCGATTCACACCTCGCTGGGACACGACCCGGGTAATCACTTGCCCAGTATCACACATATCGTGTTCACGGGTTTTGTAAGTTAGCCTTTTTCCTAAAGGGTTGATTTGTCATTTCCCGCGTTTCACGCATATCCGTCTGATATTATATATATACTTTAGCACGGATCAATAGTTGAGGACCAAATAATGTGATGCTTGGCTCAGTCACAGTGGTATTTATGTTTCTTTAAAAATTGTTTTAGATGGTGTTCAATGCGTTGTTTTTGTAAAATGACTACGTAATTACTTTTCAAAAGAAAATAGAAAATTTTCGTTCAAACTATGGTGATGAGTCGGGAATTTCTAGGGTGAATCTAGGATATCCTTGATATAAACTTAAGTTTCGGGTGAGAATTCTTACAAGGTGGTAACAATCTATTGTTTGGTTTAGAGATGATGTTAACTAGATTTTTAAGGTGATGTCAATGTATTGCTACGTAACGATTATGAACAAGGCAAATGGAATAGGAATTGAATTAGACGTAGATTATGATTATTACGGATATATTATAAGATAGAGTTTTCACACGGTAAAAAGATATTGGTTACCCTTAGGTTACATCGTACTTAAGGTAAAGTATAAAAGGAATCACAACTCTAGAGGGTTTGAACTATGGTTTTATCTATTACAACAGGAATTTCTCTTCTGTTTAAACATTGATGTCATCCTTTGACACTGTTAAGGTTCTAAAGAGTTTCCATTCTCTTCCACTGGTCTTTTTGTACCAAATGGTATTCTGGGTTGGGCACTGATTCTTGCAGTATCCCGTTTAACTTTTTGGTCTAAAATCCTTTGGTAATGGTGATGGTAGGTTCAGTCATTCCTATTGTTCTCTTAAGGTGAATTGGCCTATAAACCGTAAAACTTTCATGGGTATACTTATAAGACACAACCGTCTTCTTTTCTTCCCTTGCCATGTCGTTGCTAATCGGAGGAACTATGGTTACTTCAAGTATTACTGCAAAGATGTTGCTTACTAACTTTTGAATAGCTTCAGTACTTTGTTAGGCCCTTTAGTGAAGGAATATGGAGCTAATTATTTCATTGATGATAGACTGAATTGATCCCTACTGTAATCTAATTTCAAGATATGTATGGGTAGTATCCTAGATAAATGATTAACTCTAGGTATGGGATTGCTAAGGAACAAACGATTTATCTGCAAACGCTGGAGTTCAGCAACTTTCTCTTCATTCATCAAGTTTTCTTTCGATATTTTGTCTTATAGAATTCTATGGTTTTATCCTGGTTATGGTATGTATAAGGAATCATAATAATCATAGGTAGTATCATGGCAGGTCTGGATATAATCACTAAAATCAACATGATATTAACAACTTGATTGATTGTTTTTGCAAAACAAACGATACAAGGTCTTTTATTAATACTCCATTGATTTGCGTGGAGTCATTTATCTACTAAAGAGAGTAACAAATGATGAGATTTTTCATGAGAGTATGAGGAGTCATTACATGTATGCGTAGCATCATGATAGAGGGAGTTTATTTACACAGAGATATAACCAAGGAGGTGGTTATAGATTAAAGGTCGGTTACAAGTTCTGAGAGTTTTCGGATTATTGGAAAATATGTCAACACTAACCAAAAATTATTTGGTTTAGTAGGTACAACAACGATACATATGAACTTAAGATCAGTTATGTCTCTGACGTAAACGTCTAACTTCTGCTTCAAGTTCCAGTTGTGCAGTTTTCATGTTTGAGAAGCGTTCCTGGCACATGTTCATCTGATTAGACAACATGGTTTCTAAGGCGGAAATCTTTTGACCCTGGTTTCTTGCCATATTCCTGGCCATCCATATGGTTCTTTCAATATCTTCAGCTCTATTATGTGTCTGGGCATAGCCTCTACCCAAACTGCGGTTTCTGGAATTAAAGTTCCTAAGTTCCTGGTCATAATTGTCTTTCATTTTACCAACATTCATTCCTAAGTCAAACACTGCTCGTCTTTCGACATCTGATCTTCTAAACAGAATGTCAATATTACAGTCGTACCATTCGAAACGTAATGGTTGTAACTCTTCTAGCTGTTCAGTATAAATGTCTAGTGTGTTTGCTTATTGGTAGATAAGAGTCTTATATTGAATTACGAGGGTTTATATTATAATCAGTGGAATTGGGTGAAGATACATCATCTAAGATGTATGATATAGAGAAATCTAGAGCGTCAGGTAATGGAGAATTTGGCTCAACATCTTTCCACATCGTTTCTTGGTGTAAATTCTGTCCAACCTCGAATGTTGTCGGACCACCAATCAACTCTTCATCTGAATAAGATTCTGTAGCTCTTCTGAGTCTCTGACGTGGAGGCGAGTAAGTAGGTAATGATGGGAGTATTTGAGTAAGTTCCGCATTATGCAGAGTTTGAGATATTAATATATAGGAATTCTTCAGGATCAGAAGTGATATGATAAGTAGGTGATATATGAGTATTACGAAGGGTAAGTTTGGTAATATTAACTGATTTGGAAGTCATGGTACTATAGTACCCGTAAATATTAATTATAAGTAATTCATACGTTAAAGATGTAACGGTAAGTGGGAAATAATGAAGTATATGAGAGTAATTTATCAAGCATGAAAAATAATCTTAACAGATAACTTATTAAGCACGACAGTCTGCAGACACGGAGGGCGTAAAATGGTATGGTGTAAAATCATTTATTTTGAAATTTGTAGTTATAGTTTAATGTTTGAAAACATTTAGTTCTCTATAACTTTGTCTCTGATACCAATCTGTAACACCCCCTAATTTGAGATATAGCAGCGGAAAAGTAATTAGGGTGTTACGGGGAGGATCGAAGTCAAAATCACAGAAAATGGCTCGTAAGAGGCGTTTTGAAAGTTATTTGTCATTCAAGTAAATACTTTTGATACAAAGATGAAACATTTGATTTAAAAATCCCATAAAAGATATAAAGGCTTGTAAGAATGACATATTTGATTTTTACACCATTTTAATTTATCTGAGTATTAATGCCCGCTCCATGTCTTGTCCTGCTCCATTAATTACCTGAGATACACATGCTTAAAAGTGTCAACACAAAGGTTGGTGAGTTCATAGAGTTTAATGGAAAACCATTTATTTCAATGAATTTAGAAGTATATAGTAATGTTTGAGATAAATTCGAGTATGATTAAACAATCAGTTTTAATAATTTCATAGATAATTATGATTATCCAAAATAAGTTCCGAGTACTGATAAACAGTTCATTTCAATAATTCCAAGAACGGAGTAATAACTGTAATAAATACTAACAGTGATGAAACAAGTAATGAGTGATGTTGTATATAATCTGTGGAATTGGTTTGTAGACACGAGTTGAATCAAATGCGTTTTCAATTCAAAATGATCAGAATCGATTGGTGGTAAAACGATGGCATCTCCGTAACCCTCGGTGGGTGCTTGGAGCATTTCGGCCATTGTTCGATTGTCTGCCATTTTATCAATGGGAACTGTACGAATATCGGGTTCGACTATTCGGGCAGTACGTCTACGATTACATCTTCTTAGAATACCTACGAGTTCACGTAAAGGACTTGTCGACGTAGAAGAACGAGTGCGCATGCACTAAATAAAATAATTCAATTAAAACAAGATCGAAGCAAAACACAAGGAACTTAAACCTTAAATCAACAAGCGTACGGTAGCTCTCTGAAAGAAAAACGCACAGAGTGGCGGAGGAGCAAAGGTGGGCAATAAATGCTCCTTAAAAACCCGCTCCTTTCGGTTTGTCAATTTAATGCCAAACCTCCTGAAACCTCCGTTAGAGTTTGTTTATCAATCAAAGGTGAGCCGACTTCGCAAGCGACACAAAGGCAAGTTTTAATCTGATGTTTGGGAACTTATTATGATAATACTCCAAGTTGAGGAATATTATATTGATTTTGCTTTTATCTTTTATTTTAACAATAAAACGGAAAATGTTTTTGGGTTTTTATTTTTATATGATATTATATATATAAAAGAAAAGAAAAATATTTTTGTATTTTATATGGTTTATGGGAAATAGGAACTTCACAAGGAAGGATCTCAAGTCACTAATCGTTTTAAAATCTCAATGATATTGTCGCAACACAACCTCTCCGGCAGCGGCGCCAAAATTTGATCCGTGCTAAAGTGTATATATAAATAATATCAGACGGATACACGTGAATAAAGACAAATCAACCCTTTAGGAAAAAGGATAACTTGCAAAAACTCATGTTTGTGATATGTGTGATACCAGGTAAGTGATTACCCGGGTCGTGTCCCAGCGAGGATGGAATGGACAATCGTGTAAGGTTTGGAATTAGAGTGACTGATGATTGTAATATGGAATTTTTATTTTATTCTACTCTAATTGAATAATGAGAAACAAATTCTCAAAATAAAATTAAGATTAAAGCAAATTATATTAAAAACGCGTAACGGGAATTCTAAAAACGGGATTAAAAAGTGAAATCTATAAAAATAAATCCTACAAAGTACCAAATTATTTTTCCTAAGTTATAAATGACAAAAGAAAATTTTAGAAAAAAGATTTATATTTTTCTGATTTTTATATTTTTTATTATGAATTAAAAACAGTTTTAAACTAATTAAATTATTAAAAATACTAAAACTATTCAGAAAAATCTGAAACTTTGCTGGAAAATATTTCAAACCACACTGAAGCTAGGAAAATTAACAAGACAGTCACAGCTTATTGGAATAAGCTGTTTATAAGCAAAACAGTGGAAATAAGCTTTAAAAAGGAAAAAGTGGTTAAATAAAAAGTTTTGCAAAGTTTAACCAGGAAAAGTCCCTAGGGCAGTTGGTGTTGGTGTTGCTTTGTGATGTGAATGACCAGGGTTCGAATCCCAGTTCCTGACCTTTTGCTAATTATTTTATTTTTGGAATTTTCTTTTTGCTACTTAATAATAAGCTAATAACTAACAACTTTTACAAAAGAAATTATTTTAAAAACTATTGAATAAGCTTCTAATAAGCTGCTAATCTCAACAGTTAAGGTTTAAGGTTTTTAGAACTATTTTAAAGCTACTAAGCTATAAGCTGATTAATAAGCTAAATGTATATAGAAATAAGCTACTTGGTCTGAAATAACTATAAATAAGCTAAGGGTACCAGAATAAAGCAATGGGATAAGCTTATAAGCTCTAAATAAGCCAAAACACCTCAGGGGTCTGCTGATCTTTTTATGGTGCAGGGCAAATTTAGTGCTTTTCAAAGCACTAAAAAGCAGTCAAAGAAACTCCTTAAAAATCAAGAAAAAATACCACAAGCTAGATAAGCCAGCTGAGATTATTGGTGCAAATAATTGGCTTATAACAACTTAATATGAGAGCATTAAAAATCTAGACTTGGGCTGAAAAAATCTAAAAACTAAAAAAGTGGATACTGATATGTGTTCAGGGTATTGCAGACTTGCACAAACCAAAAGGATTTTAATCCAACTCTTGTTTATCTTACTTAATGGACTAAATGGATCTCAGAAAAGCTACAAGAAAAGTTCAAAAGAGCTTATTGCTCTAATTGGCTTAATTGATCAGTCCAATTTCTATATTTGCACTAAACAACTGAAATCAACTCAAACCTTCAAAACAGCCTAAAATCTCCTACTAACAACTCAAACAAACTAATTTAATCATGATCAAACTTGAGAAAAGTGCAAATGAACAGGAATCAACCAAATTGACCCATTTTGCCTATTTGACCCAAACAGTCCTTATAAGGGGACTGATGTGGATTTTCAAATGAAACAGCCAATTTTAACTATGATTCTTGTTTATTATTGATTTTCTAACTTATTTTAACTCTAATAAGCAAGTTTTAATATGTAATTAAGCACTACAATAAGCTGAACTAGTTATGGCTATTTTGGACTGATTTTAGCTTTTTAGGTGAAAATGATATTTAAGCTAACACTAACTATCAAACTGACTTAATTTAACTCAAATAACATAAAGAAGTACTGAAAACACAAAGAAGCACATAAATAAGCAGTTGTACAGTAAAACATGAGATTTGGAAATTTCTTACAAATTGCATAAGCTCCAAACAAAGAACTGATAACTAGGACCATATCAACCTATAGCTTCCCAAGAAGCTCTAAACCATGGGCTTCCATATTTCACCATGCTCCAGCTTGTATTGTCCAACAACTTATTTTTTAGCTTATTTTGACTTTTATTGAATTTTTTTGGAATTTTTAAGATTAAGACTGAATTAAACCAACATAAACTTATCAAAAGCTATAGTGAGCTTATGTAAGCTTATAGAAGCAGAAAAGAAACTATTTTCAATAACATTTAACTTAATTCGAATTCTCAGTTCAACATAGAAACTTGATAACTTGGAATTTGCATTAACTTTTGGAAATTATACAAGATTAATATTAAACAGACTAAAAACAACTTGTAAAGATAACTGGAAATTAAGATTGATAAAACTTAAAGAATTAAAGTACAATGCGATTAAGAAAAATTAACTACTTGCCATTATAGGCTACAATGACTCCTATTTATACTAATACTGAGTGGGATTAGTCTTGTCTTGTTCTCTAAATGATTTCTGACCTTTAGATAATCTTGAATTGATCTTAGCCTTCCTTTTCAGTTTTGGCGCCAAAATTAGTTTAGTGGAAAAACCACTAGGTACTGATAACATGTGATGAGGAAGGAGCATTAAATGCTTTGGACTGTTAGGTGGAGTGTAGCAGGGAGAAGAAGAAGAGATAAGGGTGAGGTGATGGGTGGTTTTGCAGGGATAAGGGGTGGTTTTGGGTTTAGGCGGCAAGTGGGGAAGAAGGCGGTTTGACTTTTGGTCAAACTATTTTTAGTTAACTAAGGATGGGTTGGATCGGGTTATTTGTTGGGATTGGGCTTGGGTTTATGTTTTGGTTGGGCTGGGTTTATTAGCTGGGTTGGGGTTTGTGTGGGTTTTATTTCCAGCTGGGTTTAGTTAAGTTAGGATAGAAATGGATTTAGGTTTAATCTTAGGGACCAAAGTTGTACAATCTGAAAATCCAAGGACTAATTATGCCAATTCTGAAAATTATCTTCAAGGGCCAGTTGTGTCATTTTGGTATTTTTGGGGGTTGACTTGACTTTGTCTTTGACTTTTGTCTTCACTTGATCAATTGTTGTCGAGTCGATCCAAAAATATTCGTTTTTGCTCTGTTTTCAATCCTTCAGTACCTGAAACACATAAAACACAAACCAATGATATCTGCAATATATATTAGGTGTTTTAGGTCATTTTAGTGTCTATTATGGGTATAAAATGATGAGTATTTACACACTCATCATTCAGTATTCAAGATAAACAAACAAGTTGTAAGTAACATATATATCACATCTTATGGAATAAACCATATCCGGTAAATATTAATTAGGATTTTGATTTGAATCATGTAAGTTATTTATATACTTATTCATAAAAGTAATAAAATATATTTGCACATGTATCTCCCCCAAAAGTATAAACGATTAAGTAATGAAAAATGGGGCTATAAACTCACCTTAAGTGATATTGAGAATGATGAAAAGTAGGTTCGGATGAGATTATGGTTACGGCTTTGAAACAAGACCTGATAAATAAATATGTCTGAGAATCTGACCAAATACTATTTGGTGATTGTGAAACGAGTAATGTGTAACGATAAATGGATAACGAATAACGATTAATGAATAATATATTAATCGTTATGAAAAGATGATATGTAAGTGAAGTTATTGAGATTATAATTATTATCACATGATATGATAATTAAATTATTTCCAAAGTTTTTATGATGAAATATTACGTAAAGAAAACTAGTTGAAATATCGTTAATATATTTATTGACGTAACATTAAATAATATATAAATGAAATAAAATAAATATGCATGTGACGTGAATTGAAATGACAAAAATAGAAAATAAACTAAGAATGTCAAATAGAATATGTTGGTCCTTGTTCTTTTCCAATTTTACACTTTTTACCCTAACGGCGTTAGCGTTGCACCGTTAGTCCTTATTATATATAATTTACAATTATAGTCCTCTACTTGTCCAATATACAATTCTGGGCTTGGGAATTAATAATATATCATTTTATACCTTATTGATACTGTTTTTACATTTTCAGTCCATAGTTTTACCATTTGGCAGTTTTGGTCCCTCTAGGTGTTGTCGCGTTACATTTTTAGTCCAATTTTACGAAAATGATGGGAATAATTATGTTAAAATTTCCGCAGCTTATTGAAGCCATAAAAAGCTTATTTTAACAACTTATAAAGTCTAAAGCTTATTATTTTATCTAATGGGCTTTAACGATCAATTTAGTGGCCCGTTAACGTTTTAAAATCCGTAAGTCGTGAGACGAGTTGAGCTCATCAAAAATATCATTTTTCAAGTTCTAAATTCATATCAAAAAGCTTTGAAAAGCCAGCTTATGCGTAGAGCTTAAAATTAGCTTATTGGGCTCAAAAGCCCAACTCGCTGTTTTGAGTTGTTTTGATTTCCAGTTTCTTCGATTTGCTTTGGCAAATTTAAGGTGTCGAAATGAGTTTATTTTTACGAGTCATCTAAACGAAAGTGTTAGCTAGCTAGGTGGTCTAACAAGTTGTGTAAAAATATAGTACGCTCGTTAAGTTAAATTTCGAGATATATAGTTGTTTTATAGGCGACATGAGACGTTTGTATATAAGTGAAAGAGTTGAAATAATTCTAAGTGTTGGCAGTTTTTATTCGATTGGAACATGATCAAAAATAAATTATACGATGCATGTAACTTGAATATAAAAGTGAAAGGTGTGTGTAACGTGACTTCTATGACTTCCAAGATGGAGTCGTGTCACGTTTGGTGTTCTATATGATTATGTATACGTAAAGAAATAAGTAAAAATAATATACGTTCGATTATGATAAGAAAACGATGCATGATACATGAAATAACAACGAGGTGAATTGGAGAGGTTCTCAAAATACTTACAACACTTCTAATGAAGTATAGGATCGAAAGGAATGAGTTGAAACACGAGTAAATGGAATACGTTCGATTTTAAATCAAGTATACGAATTATACTTTGAAACAATCTCTTCGATGGCTTCAATAAAAAGGAACGATCACTTCTGGTCTTGCAAGGATTATTTTATGGATGAATAAGAGTTATATTGATAGCTTTTGAGGAAGAAAGAAAGGTGGTAAGTGAAGAGTATTTATAGAGACGTTTAATGTTTACGTATTGTGTTTTAATAATTCACCAAAGCTAGCTTCTAGCCATGTCAGTGAATTGTAGAACTTCTTAATTCATTCTAGGATTATTATATTAGATTGTGAGAGCATGAAATGGGGAGTGTGTCTTTGTGAGTCAACATAGATGTCGACCACTTTAATATATATGTACACAATTTGATTAAATCGTATAGTTCATGTTACTTGATGATAAAACTTGATTTTAATCATGGAACTATGATATAATTAATTTTAGAATCATGTAGGAACAAACGAGAGTCAAAACGGTTAAGTTTTGAATTATTTGTTTATGTCGAGTGGGTTAATTTAGGCCGAATGGATTTGATTTCAAAACTGAAGTAAAACACGACGTTAGATAATGAAACTTGGCACGTTTAGAGTTGGCTAGGTGAGTAACGAGATGACATAAAAATATAGACGTGTCGTGTTTAATAATCGAGAGAACTAAAAACGTTTTGAAACTAGTTTCCTAGTCGATTTATACATAAAATTAATATATTGATTTTGGGCTTATAACTTGGGCTTAAGGAATAGTATAGATCGAATTGGAGTTGGGCTGAAAAAATAACTAAGCCCGATTAATATAATTAAGAAATAATTAGGATTAGTGAAATATTTATGTTTCGTCAAACGCGTCGAGAACTTGTTCCGTCATTTGATGAATTATATAATATCGTAATCACAACCAACTAAGATAATAAGAAAATTTCAAATTTCCCCGTAAAAATGGTGATTAAAGATAATGACAGAGATTAATATATAATTAAACGTTGTTAATTATAGGGATTTTTGCAGTTCGTCACAGATAATATGGTTATAAATCTATTGAACAATATATCGAATATTAAATGGAAAGGAAAAGTGTCCACAAATTACATATTAATTCTGGCTTGTTGTTAATTTTTGAATATGTTGCAACATCATGTCCTTCTGTAAGCGTTTGATCTTCATTAGGAAGTTCATACATTTTCCGTTTTCCTTTATCTATGGAAGTTGTAAAGTGTGCATGCTATGAAGTATTCCCACCTAAGTTAGCCGTGTTTTGTCATGCATTTTTCCGAGTGTACATTGACCTGAAACACAGTAGCAGAAATTCTTTGTAAAATGCAACTGGCTTTAAAAGGATTCTTTGTAGTAGACATAGGCATAAATATAAGGAACATGATACGTACTTGGTATTTGTGTAGGCGGAGCAGGGAATACATTGGTAACATCATATTCTACATTTCTTGCATTAGTTGTAAACTCTTTTTCATTGGTGACAGAGCGCATACTTGTTACACGGGTCGTTACTAATCGAATTTAAAGATGGGTCAACACTGTGTGTATCACTTACCAACCTCTCTAGCTGTAAATCTAGATTATAAGATTCTCCCTCTTGAGCAAAGTTGCAAATATCCGTAAATTCTAAAGAAGCATTAGAAGTAACCCTATGTGTGGTTTTTTTTTAGTCTTCATATTGGTCAGATGTAATCCTAATTTATTGCATGCAAGTATAAGCTAATAAAGTGGCCATAAAATGTGCATCAAACATACAGGCTTATATTTATTAGCATCATATATAAATCAAATCTACATGCATTTGTTAAAACCGAAGTCCATAAGCATTCTTAACAGTGTATACATACAAAGCAAAAAAAGGGTAAATTAAAAAACATAACGAATATGCATAAGTGAGGCAAACGTGTCTAAAAAACACATATGAAATGGAGAAAAATAATGAAAGATACCTTGATTGGTATATCGCTTATAATGTTTTCAGATTGGCAATTGTTAGAGCAGGTAATTACTGTGGTCGACAATACATTTGGATTATTGTAAATCGGTCAGAATGGAGTTATGAAACTGATTAACAATACGATTGAATTCTGGAAGATCAGTGGGAAATGAAATAGGATAATGCGATGAAGTAATATGGACCAAACCACTTGTGACACTATCCTATCCCATTTCACACCAAACTTTTAGAATTCTACCTTATTGTTAATGAAGTTCTCTTGGGGAATTGGAGTTATGAAACTGATTAAGAAGGATTCCCCGAGTACTCGAAATAGACATGATGAGAGGAAATTTTCTTCGTTCAAAGATGGCAGAGGAGATAACAAAAAGCATAAGGCTTACGATAAAAAAAAAATATATTTTTTTACTTTAAAAGGGGCCCAATATTAGGTGGTATTTTTTTGTTTGTCGATATTAAAAGTTTATATTGTGTGGCTGCAACAGTTAATGTTTTTTTTTTTTTTTTTTTTTTTTTTTTTTTTTTTTTTTTTTTTTTTTTTTTTGCATATTGACAATTGCAATTACATAAAAGGAAATAATCAACACTATGATTCAATTATGAAGGAAAGATGAGTAACGGAACAGGACACTGCGAAGAAGTAATTTGCTTCAAATCACTTGTTACAGCATCCTCTTCGGTTCCTCGTCTTTCTTCAGTGATTGTGCTGTATTGCTGATCAGTGTTTTTTATGAAAGCGTAGTCATGAATATGCTAAAAAAAAAAAAAGGTAACGATAACAGGCGTAGAATAGTAACTGTTAGTATCGATGAATAAAGAAATAGCAGGTAGTTTTTGTGGTTCTTATGGTAAAAAATTGATTTTTATAACGAACGGCTTAGGATTTTTGTTATCTACTTTGCCATCTTTGAAAGCTGAAAATATAGCAGGGAACGCAATTAAAGTGCATTCTGTAGTAATAAGGTGTTTTCGTATGACGTTATCAGGATGCAAAATTGAACGGAATAAGTCTATGGCTGGTGAAAACTCTGACCTCTTTTTCAAATCCCTTTTGTTATTTGAACTGTCTTTAAAAAATGGTTTGTACCAGACGTATTGATACGCTGTTTAAATTTGTTTTCGCATATTCGCAACTGTGGTGACACAAATGGTTCTGGTCAACAGTACGGTTCAATTACGAAGGAAAGATGGGAAACGGAAGAGGACGCTGCGAAGAAGTAATTTGTTCCAAATCACTTGTCACAGTATTCTCTTCGGTTTCTCATCTCTCTTTACGAATTAAACCCTATTGTTGATCAGAGCCTTTTGTGCCACCGCAGTTATGAATATGCGGAAAAAAATGAACTATGACAGTCACATGGTACTAACTGTTAGTATAAGGAAATAGAATATCTGTTAGGAGGTATTCTAATGCAGGTACAAACCTTGTGAAGACAGTAACAATCGAAGCTATTGCACGTATATTTTGTCTATTATTCAATCTGCTGGATATACAAAATCTGTTAGGAGGAAAAAAAGGAAAAACCCGTTGAAACATGCAAATTCTAGTAGCACTTATCTCTTGTTGATTCTGTAAACGGTATTCAACGGTCGCTGAACAGTTAAGGAACACTTAGACGGTGTCGTTTGGTTTGTGGACCGGCATAGGTATGCTAGTGTAAACGGTCTGCCAAAATACGGCTGTTGACAGCCCTCAAACAATTCCAGTAACATATCCTACAATCAAAGAAAACCCATTGAGTGAATATACCTTTTATCCCATCAACTTAACTTTGAATCATTTTGACATATTAGGCCAGCAGGGTAGTTTTCTAATATTACTGTAATAAAATGTTTTATGCGTATTTACAAAACATCTGACCTAAAGCCTCCTATTTGAGGTCCTATCAACAACCTCAGACCAAACCTTTAAACAAATTCCAATAACATATCCTACAATCAAACAAAACCCATTGAGTCAATATACCTTTTATCCCAAAAACTTAACTTTGGATCATTTTGACATATAAGGCTAGCAGCCTAATTTTCTAGCCCCTTATTCTTTGACAACAACGAAAGTAGGAACAAATGTTTTATGCAAAATCGCTGACAAAATAAAATTCAGGATCTAAGACTTCTTAAAAAAAATGGAAGATGAACTATAGTGTACCTGATCCTAAGCAGGAAAACAGTTATACCCAGAAATCTTTCCGCACCAACAAAACACCAAAATCAAAACCCATGTCACCAGCTGTTAGCGAATCTGGAAGGGCAAAAGCAACCCACAAAAAATCATAAAGTAAGAATCGTGATTATCAGTAATGATTAGTGTATATGTCTGAAAAAAATAGTCCGGAAGATTGTAGCAATTTGTGTGGTTTGCATTAGTTGCTTTTTTTTTTTTTTTTCTTTTTTTTGGTATATAAAAAGTAGTGTGTGTCTGTGAAAAGAGTAATCCAGAAGATTCTAGCCACCTACGTGGCTTGCGTTAAACCCTAGTGGTTTTTTTTTTTTTTTATTTGTATTGTGCAAAATAAAAAGTGAAGCAGGGCCAGAGTAATTGGGCTGGGCCACGGAAAAAAGACGAAGGACATGGGGCGAATTTTTGGCGGGAAGAGTATAAACAGTGAAATATAAGACCAAAACGACGTCGTTTGGTCAAAAACGGTACCGTCTCGTCCAAAACGTCGTCGTATCGCGAAAACGACGTCGTTTCACCGAAGACGTCGTCGTTTTTGATCTGAATTAATATAGATAGTAATTCTTAAGGATTATTTAAGATTAAATTACTTAAATAGACTAAAAGAAAGTTGATTTCCAGCCTGTAGACGCTCGATTTTTTTTCCTAATACCGGAGTCGAGCAAAAAATAAAAGTGGAGTCGAGCAAAAAATAAAAGTAGAGTCGAGCAAAAAAAAAGTCATGCAGTCGAGCAGTCTTTATTTTGATTTTTTTTTTTTTTTTTTTTAACATAGACCATGGTCTGTGCAGTAGATAAAAAATTTCTCTTTGTCTATTTAAATCATTAGCCCATTACTTAATGATAAAAATAAAAAATAAAGATTACTGACAAAGAGAGGTGATTTGATTGATTTAAAAGTAAAATACTTCTATCTAAAATTAGACCGAAAATATTTACTTCTTAGTCATTTATTATTTTTTATTTAAAAACTTAAAAACCGAGCATCAGTACTATGTTTATGTTTGCTCGTAGTAGTCTGAGATTTATTTAGTTTTTTTATCATCCATATCTGTATTCATATTCAATGGATGAAATGAGTAAATGAATGTTTACTCGTAGAAAAGTTACCTATCCCCAATTGAACTAAAACATAAATTGTTACAAAAAGAAACACAATGCAACAATAGTTATAACAAATGACAATATTTACAAAAGTTGTAGCGAGTTTTCACAAAGTTGATCATGGTTACTAAATTATAAATACATAAAATAGTTTTTCTGATAAATAAGCATATAAGATGACATTGAATGTTTGTGATAATAATATAATGTAGATAAAGGCTCATAAACTAAGGGGGTTGGCATCACTCACGGGATGGCGAGTGAGTGATGGGATCTTGCACGGTAACATCGCCACCAGTCATGCGGTATGGAGTGATTTATGGTTTTTGGGTGATCGTTTCACGCACGGGAATGGGGAATATTTGGAACGTTGGAAGCAATATTTGACCGTTACCAAAAAAAAAAAAAAAAAAAAAAAAAAAAAAAATTGAAGTGAGTGATGGGATGTAATGTGGTATGGTGATGCCAACAAAATTGAAATGAGTGATGAAAAAAGTAAGTGAATGATGTGGCATAAGGGGATTGGTTGGAAGTGAGTGATGGGTTGCCAACCCCTTAAACTAATAAGTCTTGTAATACAGCTACACGCCCGTTACCGTTAGCCGGAACAAGTAGAGGTGCTCAAATGGGTTAAAGCTCGGGATCAGTCTTTGGCCCGGTCAAAAACCCAAAAGCCACGTCCTAAGCCCACTCCGGACCAAATCTCTAAAAAATAAGAACTTATAATATAAAAACTAAAACATTAAGGTCCTTATATGTACCCTTTTAAAAACGACAGGGGTAGTCTTTGGAAATATATCCCGTATACTAACATGCCAAGTGTATAACAATAACTTGATAGTTGATACTAGAAACAGGTAAGTTTTCGTGTTTCAAAGCCTCGATCGCCAGAGAAAAAGTTATCCGGAGCTAATCTGAATATATTACGACATGACAGATAATTCCAATAATCGTAAGTTATTTGAGATCTTTTTATCTTCATGAAAATTAGTTATAATTCTAATCACAAGATATATATAACCTTTAAGTTTCATATCGAATGAATTTTTGACCGTTAGTAGCTAGCTTAAATGATCGGTATTGTATGTTTGTACGTTCGTTTATGATATATGCATGTGTTTATGAGATGTTTTCGGGGAAAATACGAAATATGTGACATAAAACTGTTGTTGTTGTTAGCAGTAGCACGAGGCCCAGATTAATTTGTGAATCATTTCCGTATACAAGGTGTGAAAAAACAACAAAACGCGTGTATTAGTATATCTTAGGAGGTATAAGAATTTTATAAAAATGGAATTTTTGAACTGTTCAGTCTGTTTGAAGTTGAGTTAATTACTGATGGTTTGCATTGCTTAAAATTATGATTTGAGTCCAAATTTTTTAAGAGATTTAATGATATAACAAAGTAATTTATTTGAACTTCTTAGATGTGTAAGATGAATAACTTGAGGTTGGTTTGTACCAATTTTTGATGATAAAGATATGGTGTGAAAGCGAAAAGGATATAAATGTGATGTAACTATTTTTATGACAGATTATGTGCAGGAGCAAGAGATGGAAATTGAAGCTTTAAAGGCCATTTTAATGGATGATTTTGAAGGTTAATACATATATTTTTTCTTTTAGTGCTTATGATCTAACAACTTGAACTTTCAAGATCAAAGTTTTGATACTAGTTTTATGTTTGTTGTATTCCAGAAATTCATCCTAGTGAAAGTGGACTAAATACCTCAAATCGATGTTTCCAAATTAAGTTATCTCTTCAGGTATATACTTTGATGTGTGTTTTACTTTCTATTCTCTGTTTCTCTCTGATTTAAACTCACACGCTCACAAAACTATGCCGTTGACTTGTTGATATAACATTATGGACATAGTAATTACCTTAAATTTAGAGTCACGGACAATTAATATACCTTCAATGCTATCAACACAACGGCCGGATGCAGACAAGATAGAGCAAACTAGCATCCATAGAACTTTGCGAGGAGAACTAGTGTTATACTGTGCCTTCAAAAAAAAATTGTGCTATACTGTAATATCAGTCCTGATGTCAAAGATAAATTGCTGAAACCTTAGTCAAAAGCTATAACGTTTTATGTAACATCTTTACATTTCTTGTCCAATATGGTGTTTTAATACTAAGAATGTTATTCTCTATTTAACAGGAGGATGAGACTGATTCGACTGATCCAGGTTTCATATTAGATAATTGTTTTGCAGCTTTACTGCCCGAGGATGTTTACCTTTTTAAATGCATTTGTTATTTGCTAATTTCTGGTTGCAGTTCAGTTGAGATTAATTTTCTCACATACAGAGAAATATCCAGATGAAATTCCACTCTTGAATTTGAAGAGGTGTCTCACTACATGTTTCTTAATTGTATACTTTGACGCAACTTAGATGTCCAACTTATTATAACATCTGTAACAATACATCGTAATCCTAGTGATGCAGTTAGCATATTGATTTCTAATCACTGACTATCAAGAATTTGCTGATAATACTGTATATTCTTACATATCGTCATTAATCTATAATCCGTATTGTTTTGGTCTTTCAGTATAAAAGGAATCCAAGCATCAGATCTCAGAGATTTGAAAGAAAAACTTGAGCAAGAGGTATGTGGTATACATGCTATTTAGCATCACATTATTTATCTGCCACATTGGATCCTGATATAGTTCTGATATTATTTCTCATGGGTATCTTTTTTAGCATAGCTCAACTAGGTTCAAATAAGGGGCTCATTAAGTTCATGACCCATCCGAGAATCTTGAAGATAAGTTAAGTAATATAGTACGCAGAAACTTTTTGTCTAAGTATGAATACTTACATATAAACGGAATTATATATCTTGCTTTTGCTAGTGACACTCGTTTACTATTTATCTATTCTATAGTGTTATCATACGCCTGATCATGCAAGTTCTCATAAAATACTGACTTCTGCAGGCTTCTGAGAATCTTGGAATGGCTATGATTTACACTTTAGTTACCTCAGTGAACGAGTGGTTTGCTGAAAGATTTGCTGCAGACATCAACAATGACAATAACCAAGAAGCAGCTGCAGATAAAGATGAAGTAAGGATTTTCCACCACTTAAACATAGTTTTGTATTTTATATTATTATTTTTTAAGTTTGGTTGGATGTGTTGAACTTGTTACGGAGTATTAGATAACTGAGCCACACGGAGAGCCAGTCACCGTTGAGACCTTTTTAGCATGGAGAGAAAGATTCGAAGCCGAAATGGCTCTCAAGAGAGCCAAGTAAGTTTTATTTTTTTTGTTTTCTCACATAGTAAATCATAATGCACACATATTCCTTTTCACATTTCTAAAGTTATATGTCATGTAAAAAGTAATAAGGTATAGTCCTGAATGTTTATCTATACTCATTTCTAGGTTGTTGCCAGACTCAGCACTTGCATCAACCAAAGAAAAGAAACCAACTGGCAGAGAGTGGTTTCAAAGTGGAAGAGCATCTGCAGTAAGTTGTTTATGTTTCCGTTTTTCAAAGTTTTAATATTTTCTGGATTTCTAAGAATTCAAATTGGTTGCAACGCCCAACATAGTAATGGTGTTTATGCTTAAAAATGTGATTACAATATAGCAATAAAAAGGGAGTATGCAACTAGTTTTAACTTCATCTACCATAAAAGTTGAGATCAAAATATCAGATATGTTCTTGTGTGTATTATATATACAGAGCTGCAATTTGAGTTGTTATTTTTATTTTTGGTAAAGCATGCAGCACGAATCATTGAAAAATCCAATGATGAAGATGAGGACTATGATTCTGATGACAAGGACAATTCAGAAGGTTATTTTCCCTACCATACTGTTGATTTCTCTTTTTTTGTTTGTGCCTTTACATAAATTTGATGATCTATGACAGTTGGGAAAAAAACTGTGTCTGCCATCCAAGCTAATTAGTCTTCTTATACTACCTTAAGAAATGTTAATGCTATGTCTTTGATTCATATCCTGCAATTATTATTTATGCTTATGTGTGTTTCCGAATCCTGAAAAGATTATCATCTCTGTTTGGTTGCAGTAGACGAGGAGGACATGCTTGATCACTATCTGGCCGAGAAATTAAACTCATCTAATCATTCTTCGGCTAGAACCACTTAGAGCAAATTGTTACAGTCTGATCAGAATTCAACCGATCACGGCTGTCAATCTGTCATATTGCCTAAGTATATGTAGTCATTGAACAATGTGATTTCAGTTATGTACCTAAATCTCCGGCTGTAATATCTGTGCTGAGACAAATTGGATACATATGATATATAATTAGCCAGTAAGTGGTTCCTTTTGTATTTATGTTGAACTAAACTATAATTACCAGTGTCGTGTCGACAAACCTTAAAATCTTACAATTATGTGGCATGGGAGCTTTTCTCTAGTTTCTTATCATAAATCGTATGTAGGGGTGTTCATAGAACAAAATTGGAGTCATAATTAAACAGTGCAGCAGTTTAGAACCATTTTAGTCCCAATGTCCCAGCGGTGCCATAAACTGAATACAAACTCGGATTTTTATAGTTTAATTGCTATCATTATAAAAAAAGACGATGTTTTTAAGTTTGAAAAGCTAATAACTATTACACAAGAAGCACATGATGGTAAAACTATCAGTCATTTTTGTCCTTCCCTCTGCGTCTCTTACAACGCCACGGCAAACACATCCGGAAACCTTGAAAAAACTAAATTTGCAGATTGTCATCCACACTTAACGTGAGTACTTTACGTCTATACTATATTGATAAAGCTTGATGGTTTACTTTAAGTAAACCAATTAGTAAGAGGTGCAAAAATGATTAAAAGAACTTTATCATGATTATAACTATATGAAGTTGCCATAACTGATCAGTAAAAAGAATAATTATTTAATAGAACAAAGATTTACAAAGAAAATTAACACAAGTCAAGGATTTTCATAAAGAATCAAGAAACTTTGAGAATATGATGAAAATATCTTACAACATGCAGGAATAAAGTGTGTGTACAATGTTCCTGTAATTATATAGTGTAAATTCTGTCACGAAGTAGATCATACGAATCAAATTATCCTGATTACTCATTTGAGAGGTGATGATCTATATAAAAATATGTTTTGTTGTGATTGTTAGTACAAATATTGGGCGTCTTACCGCGGAAGGGGCTTCCGTGGTTGGACTCCGGTGTGAGAGTAAGTATATTATTTGAGAGATAAAGAGTAAGTGCGGACTAGATGAAAGTAAATGTAGTTAGCTGGAGTAATAAATGAGATGGGGTATTTATACTACCCATATACTTATTGTAGCCGCCTCGGGAATGAGCGGGCTGACACATACCTTACCGAGTAGGTAGATGTCAGAGCAGAAGTCTACTTACGCCTTACCTTAGTTGGTAAATGTCAGATCAAGTGGGAGACATAATCCCACAAGATCTGGCTTTCGGTGGCATGGCCGCGGCTGAGTATGTGATCTGTCCCGGTCTGGAGAGACCGGGGTATGTCCTCGTCTTGGCTTGGCAAGACTGGAGCCTATAATGTATATTGACTCTGCCGCGGTACGAGTTATGAGCATGACTGGCCCAGTATGCTGGGTCCGGGGATACTATACGCGATCAAGTCCCCCCAGTCTAGTATACTTGTTTTGTTGAAGAGCAAGTGTTCTAGACTTATTTAGGCATTACGCGGCTTTAAGAGGGCTGCGCCTTGTTGGAGAATTTTGTAGCCTCCGCGGTTTATATTGCTACGTGTCCTATGTTGCTGACTAGACATTCCACTTTCCGCGTGGTTGGTGATGACAGGCTGTCATGGGTAATCGTGAAACGTTTTTCACCCACACATTTACTGACTGATGTGACGTCTTTGGCAGCCCAACCGTGCGTTTTCTGCGACAATCATGACGGTCCATTTGGGTAGATCTTTAACCGTTCAATAAGTATCCGGGGATGTGGCCATTTTGTGGCCGTCCGATAGAAGTGATAGCACGTGCGTGTGTGACTATAAATACCAAGATTTACACCACTGTTAATCTTTTTTCACGCACAGTAATAAATTTTTCTTCTCTCTAAAAAAAACAAGAACATCTTCCGCCTTCGTTCCCCTTGCTTCTTTTATTCCCGGACCTAGGTTCTCAGGTTAGGTTTCTTTCCAATTCGTCATTTGATTATTTAGAATGGCACCTGATCATATAAGTACTGTGACCTCTACATTATCTCAGGCGGATGTAGATAGTTTTTGTGAGAAATATAAAATTCCTGGCCATCTTCAGCCTCAAGCACCCGGACCCCTAGATACTATTAGGGATGCCCCGGAAGGGAAGATAGGTGTATATACTAGGTTTTTTGAGTTAGGTAACTTTAGGATTCCCCTCTCATTGTTCTTGCTTCGTGTTTTGGAGTATTTCCAGATTCACCTATCACAGTTGTCGGTTTTAGCGGCATGTAGGATTAGTCATTTTGAAATTCTTTGCCGCGTCCACGGTGGTGTCCCTACCGTCAATTTATTTAGGAAGTTCTATTATGCCGGCGTTAACCATGGTTGGATGACACTAGAGAAGAGAAAATGTCCTAAATCTTTAGTTGTCCTCGTCTGTTACACTGCCGCACTTGATTCGGTCAAAAATTGGAAGGACCGTTTCTTTTTTGTGAAGAAGACCATTTTTCCCCTTTCTATTCCATGGTATGAGAGGGTGTCAATAGACCGCGACCCTCCCCCTTCTGACGATGGTTTGGATTTAGAGTTGTTGCGGCTCCTTGACACCAATAGGGCCCCTTTCAAAAAGTATCTGGAGGTTTTTCTGAATGTCATAGGTTTAAGCCAAACCTGGGATGACGATAGTTGTCGTCCGACCTTTTTACGGCCGGATGAATCGGGTGGGTATTAGACTTGTTTTATCCCTGCTTTCTATTTGTTTACTTTCGCGTCAAAATTTGTTTTCTGGTTTTTTGCAGAGATGGATTTGTTTTCTTTCATCAATCAGCCAGATGTATTCAAGGTGACGACTGGGGAGCGCACCTTGAACAAGGATGAGTCAACATTGAGGGCGGAGACTGCAGGACGTGTTGTTGAACCGTCCGAAGGCATTTTGAAGGTTGTGGAGCACACTGTTGCGGATGAAATAGAAGCGGCTAAGGCTGGGAAAAAGTGGGAAGAGAAAAGTGGTGTTTAATGCGCCCGAAAAGTCAAAGAAAAAGAAGAAGCTTGTTCGCAAAGTGACCGCGGCTGGATCAGGTATGAGTTGCTTCTCCTTTTTTTTCGCATATGTTGTCTGTAATGACATTCGTTTTATTTTTAGGTGCCCCAGAAGAGGCTCCCGCGTATGAACTTCTGGATGAGTCAGATGATGAGCTAGAGCATTCCGGCCCTCATACGGATGAAGGCATTATGAAGAACGCAACTGTTCTCACTTCTTCTTCTGCTACGCCTACCCAAGAACATTTCAGGGGTAAGGCTTCTGATACTTCCACTCCGGAGCATACTGAGTCCATGCATCTAGAGTCTTCAGAGCCAGTCACTGAGGGGTCAAATCCGGATAATGTTGGGGACACGTTCGGGCATGTTGAAGCCGGGGCTGAGGGGGTGCTCATTCTGAGGATTTTTATCAGTCTGTTACAGTTGATACAGCCGAGGCTTCATCAACTTATGTTCCTAAGTGGATGCCCACCAATGATTTTAAAATGGACGACCTTTGGGTGTGCCGCAGCATTGTGGATAATGTGGCCACCCCCGGGTTCGTATCTGTGACGAGGGATATGTCTGCCAAGGACCTGTTGGATGAGTACAACCTTCTTTCCTCCCGCCAGATCTGTATGAACTCTGAGGTTCGTCTAAGGTTAGAGTATGAGTTGCAGCAGAATGACAAGTTGAGTAAAAGGTTGGAGAGGAAGGAGAAATTGTAATCTGGTTTGAGGGCTAGGATTGCTGAGTTGGAGGGTGAGTCTGCCGGGTCTTCTGAGCTCCGCGGTCGGGTATCCATTCTGGAAGCGGCCGTGAAGACTAAGGATGAGGAGCTACGTAAGCTCCGAGCTGAGCTTGAGAAGTTGTCTCCGTCGGTGGCCATGGTTGGGTCACTGGGTCAAAAGAATGCGGAGCTGGCCTCGGAGATTATAGAGCTCCGCGGCAAGAATGGTGTATTGTCCCAAAAGATATCTGGTTTGGAGGTTATCTGCAGTACACTGGAGCAGCAGGTAAACATTCAGATTGAGGAAAGCATGAAGATGGCTCGTGCGGTGTTTGAGGAACATTTGGCGGAGATGGACAAAAGGTTGATCGCCATTAATGAAGAGTTTGACACGGAACTCTTCCCTCAATGTCTGAAGGCTGTTGAGGGTCGCCGTTGGGTTATTGGTCACGGATTCAGGTATGCTTTTCTCAAATTTAAAGAATCCGAAGAATTGAAGATCAAGTTGGGGGGGGTGCATTTCCGCAGCAATAGCGGAGGGGATCCGTAAAGGGCTGGAGGCTGGGGTCGTTCATGGGGCCAAGGGTGTTAAACTCGAACAGGTGGAAGCTTACGACCCTTTAGCAAAAAAGCGCTTTGATGAATCAGTGGAGAGGCTAGGGAATGTGTCATTTCCCCTGCTGGACTCTCTGGAGGCGTGTAAGGATGCCCCCTTGAATATCTTATGGCGCAACTGGTTTTAGAGGAAGATCGTCGCCCTGGGACTACGAAGTTTACTTTTAAACCCCCGGTTGCGGAAGAGCGTATTCTTTCGGAGGCCATAGTCAGGCTGGTCACCCGCCGTCCTAGGGCCTTTGAAGCTTATAAGGCGTATAAGAACAGTAGGTATGGGAAGGAGTTTGATTATAGCGACAAGGGTCTTGCCGCTGTTCTTCCTGTT